>APFE030869918.1:5819-83684 GCA_000404065.3 Pinus taeda | reverse complement strand
TCATTATGTTCCTTTCAATGTTACAATACATATTTATACATGTCGAAGCATCCAATACCATGGACCAAAAACCATCGCATCCAAAACCATGGACCGAAAACCATCGCGTCCAAAAAACATGTGGGGAAATCATGCACAAAACCATAGGTGGGTCCGCCCAACCTAACATAGTGTCCAAAACCAAAATTTTCCGGGGCGCTGCCCTGGACCCCATAAAGTGGGGTTACGGGTACCCCTCAAACCCCCTGTTAACTATGTGAAAGAATATAACACAACCCAACACATTTAAGAAGCTATGCTAAGCAGTAATGTTAAATCAACATAAAACAAATGCTACTATCTAAGTTGTAGAAGTAAGAAGCATCAAACAATACTAATGTGCAAGTAAAGAGACTAAACTAAATATGTTTTTACTTTTTTGGTCTTTTTATGAAAAATCATGTATGCAAACTAATTGTTCTTGTGGCTGTGGCAAGTGGGTTAAGGGTGTTTGAGGATGGCTAAAAGGTTTATGAAGTGGTTGGATGGTTTGGAGGGTCCCTAGGAGGATTTTTGTGACTTCCTAGAGGTCTTCCATCAATTTAGCCTCAAAACAGGCCATTTCAAGAAAACCTGCAGGATGTACTAGAAACCTACAGGATGATCTTATAGGAATTATAGGAAACCTACAGGATATAGCCGAGAGATAAATGTGAGGTGTTGGAGGTTATGGGAGGCTTAGGAAAGGTGCGTGATGGGTGGAATGGAGTGTTAGAAGGTCTAGGATCACTCAGGAGTCAATATCCAAGATAATAGATGACTAGATTCATTCAATGTGTATGGGAGAATTTCAATGAAAAATGATGAAAAAAATATTGAGAGTGATGGTGAAAACAAGGGATGGCTAAGGTGGATGAATTAGGAGGTGGTTGTTGGCTATGAATTCTTAGTCTCCTCCTAAAGCACCTACTCTGCATAAAACATGGGTGTCTTCCAAAAAGCTATGCAACAAGATACATTTTCATAAACTAGGAAAGCAGAATTAATGAATCAATTGCCTATACTATGCATGAAGAAAGTTGCTAAAAGGAATGAAAGCATGAGTGAGATCTACTACAGAAATGGAGATGAAAAAGATGACAATTAAATCTACCTTGCAACATAACCAAATACTAAATTAAAGACAACAAACTCCAAAGCTCATAAAGGAACTAGAAATCTGTGTTTTTGGGGCTGCTTAAGGGTCCCTTCCTCAAGTCATGGTCCCAGAGGGAGGAAGTGAGGCCGAAACACTTGTTAACAACCTTGTGGTGATCCTTTTTCTCCCTGCTAACTTGCTACTTGAAATAAGGCACAAATGGAAGCAAACTATCACACAACCAATCTAATCTACACTACTTGTAATGGAAATGCATCTAATAAGCAAGTTAACAGTGAAGCTATGAATTTTCACTAAACATACCTTTACAATAAAGAGGAGCCTTGGCTTCTAGGCTTGGGCCCTAACCCAAGAGCTTAATCCCTTTGAGTTAACTCATTGTTGGCTCAAAACAAAACTCATTCTTGTTACCAAAGCAAAAAATTACATCAATAGAACTGTCACAAGTTTTTCAGCTTGAAAATATATTAGAGTTCTACAATAAAAAATTTGAATCCTAGTGAGGTCCTAGGCCTCTCTACTTATACATCTTAAGTCCCCAACGACTTCCTTAAAATTAGGGAGGCTCAGCTCCAAAACTTTAGATAAACTAGTGCTTTGTCCCTCACTTACTCGGCTATCGTCTAGTCCTCATGATTTGGCTATTTGCACTCTTAGCTGATGGCATGAGTGGAGGAATATTCAAAATGGAGGAGTAGATTTAAATGAGGAGGATTTACCTCCTATAATCTCTCTCCCTTGTCCCATTCAAGTTTTGACCTTGGTCTTTGCCAAAATTCCTTAATTTTCTCCTTTAATCCTGCATGCAATGCATATTAGACCACAAAGCATAATATCCAACTCTAACTCTCCTCATAAACAAAATATAATAAAATATATCTAATAAGTTATGAGAAAATTTGGTTTGACTAAGCTAGGAGGTGTAGTAAGGCCCATATAATTACCCAGTGATGAGGCTCATCACGAATATGTGAGGAAGTCTTGAAATATTTCTAACAATAGTAATTACATGAATTCAGAGAAGAAACATGAACAAAATGGGTTTTAACAAAGGGAGAACATATTGTAATACTTGGAGGGGGAATCACAACCATTTCTCTTCATATTCTGGAAAATTTGTATTGTAAAGCCATACAGTTCGAAAATAACATGTAGTGTTTCTTTAGAATTTATGAACCTTTGTTAAGTCTTGCTTCCTCCTATTTATTCTCGAGGGGGAGCATGGACATTCATTACATCAAATATATCTTTAGTCAAGTCTTAGCTATCAAGTTGACCAGCTGTCTTAGCCGGGATGGCTCTTAGGCCCAAAAGCATTACAAAAGTAATGGCATCATTGAAAGGAGGCATGTTATAAGACACAAACAATTTAACAATCAGACAGAAAGTAAATGAAATATATTCCTGCCCATCTTGCGATCGCCTCTGCCTCGGGCTATATTTTTCTCTTTGTATCTCCTCCTGTGCTGCCCAACTAACTCCTGTCAATTTTTCTTTCACTATGTGAATGACCAGTTCTATGGAATAGCGATTGGGTTGTTGTAAGTTCCTGTCTCTGCAATCCTTCATTATGTAGTGGAGTGAGGCTCCATGACGAGCCATTAAATCTTACTGAGCCTCCCATACTTGTTCACCGCTGCACCATACTCTTATTCAATGCTCTAGCTACCCACCCATCTACCTATAATTCCTTGTACCATGCTCTCAGAGCCTTACTATAATTAGGGCATTTACCCTTATAGACACTATGAAATGGTGGGTTTCAATTTTCCTTAGTACCCCTTTAGTTTAGCCCCTTATACTATTATTTTCCTCCTATGACCAGAGGCTGCAACTAGGGACTTAGCTTGAGGGTGCTAGAGCCCTTTAAAACCTTTGTGGGGGCCTTTTTCCTTTGTTTCTTGGAATCCTACATCCCGATTCTTTCCAAGGGTTGCCATTGAGGTTTCCCTTTGAACCTTGGAATCGTTGATCTGCGGGGTTGGTCCTACCTGAGGTATCGCCATCGCAACGTGGGAGGGGAAGAGCACCACTTGACTTCATTTTCTTTCTTGAGCATGTTTGTAAGACCCTTGACAATTTCTACATAATTAGGTATGAACCTCCTCAAGAAATTTATTCTCTCTAGAAAGGCTTGAACTTCTTTCTTGTTTCTGGGCAGGGGAATAAGGCTGATGGCTTTGAATCATTCAGGATCGATCTTTACTCCTTCCTGTGCTACTATGTGTCCAAGTATCTTCCCCTCACTCAGGGTGAACTCATATTTCTTAGGATTCAGAGAGAGACCATACCTCCTGCATTTTTCAAAAGTGAGTTTTAAATGGAGGATGTCCTCTTCATCAGTCTTAGAAAAGATTGTGATGTCGTCTAAGTAGAACACCACAAATTTGTCTTGCTCTCTTATGAAAGCTATGTCCATGACTCTCTGAAATGTGGCCCTTGCATTCATCAGCCCAAAAGGCATGCGGGCATAAATGAAAGTTCCCCATGGGGTGGTGAAAGATATTTTATTTTGATCCTCAAGGTGTACTTCCACCTCGTTGTAGCCAGAGAATCCATCCATCATGGACATTATGGTTGAAGCTACCACCTTCTATAGTATATGATCCGTCTTGGGCAGTGGGTAGTTATCTTTTAGTGATGCCCTGTTTAGATTTTGGAAATCAACACACAACCTTATCGCTCTATTCTTTTTCTGGACAGTGACTAAATTAGCTAACCAATCAGAGAATTTTAAAGGTAATATGATCTTTTCCTGCAACAACTTCCTTACCTCAGGTTGTTTTTATTGGAAGGGGATTCCTTTCAACAACGTGATTGTATGGGGTTCTTCCTCTGATCTGATGTTTTAGTCTTCTACTTGATCATCTATCTCCAGGGCTATTGGCTTGGAGACTATGTTGTCCTTATTAAAAATCCTTTCCAGTGGGACCAGTCCGCGAGGGATGGTATTCCCTTTCAATTGCAAAACTCTACGCCCAACCACTATGTCTTTCCATGAAGTGGCTTCTTGATCTTCTTCTTCTTATTCTTGATTGATGGTGGAGTGGGAAAATACCCAATGAATTCTATGAATATTTTTATTTTCTCGTGATCCTCGAATACCTGCTAGTGCTTGACATTATCAAGTATTAAAGGTTTGTACCTAAATTCTACCTCATATTTAAGGAGAAAATTTTGTGGGGGCCTGAAAGTGCTTGCAGCTACAACAAGGGAGTCTTCCATTCTGTTTCCTTCCCTTGGTAGAATTTGGATATTGAAAGCCAGGAAGAAATTATCAATTAGGTCCCATAATTCATTCCGGTACATCCTCAGTCTAGGGTATTTGGCTTGGCATTGGTCTTAGATCTGTCTTATGACTAGCTCAAAGTCTCCATAGACTGATAGGCATTCAATGTTCATATTTCTTGTCATTTGTAACCCAAGGAGAAATGCTTCGTACTCTGCCACATTGTTGGTCACTTCAAATTCGAGCTTGAATGAGAGGGGTATCATGCTTCCTTCTAGATATACCAATAATATTCCACCTCCATTTCCCTCTTTTGAGTTTGCTCCATCGAAGTACATTTTCCATACTTCATTTTCATTTAAGTGTTGGTATTTCAACTACCTTTCCAGGCATACTGATGCTTCTTCTATGATGTTCTCATCCTCTTCTAATAATAGGCACAAGGGGTCACTTTATTTTCTATGAGCTGGGGAGTTTTCCGAGCCTTTAGCTAGGGTCACAGTTTTTAAAAACCTGGATTCTCTGTATAGCCTCCTTTTCTTGCCTCCAAAAGTGGGAATTGTGGCATAAGTCAGATCTAGCTTGATAGATCCCCCCCACATTGGAACTCCAAGATATTGATAATAACACTCTGAACCAAGGAGAAATATCGGCCACCACTATGTCCATTACCACACTCTTCAGAGGGATCCTAGCTAGGTACACGACCAGGTCCTTTATCATCCGTAAGCACTTGACTCTCTTGGATTCGAAAGAGTATAGGTCCTTGTATGTTCTGGTGATTTCCAAGCCTAGTTTTTCCATTACCGCTAGTGGCATGAGGTTATGTGAGGCTCCAGAGTCCAACATGTAGTTGTGTAATAAAATATCATGGATCACCAAAGTAACATAGAAAGGTGTAGTAAAAGGACCAGTTTCTTCTACACATAGTCCAAAAACAACCATTGGCCCCTCCTCTTGGAGGTTTAAACTATCAAGGGTTGGTTCTAAGGTAGAGGGATGCATGAATTGAGAGACTTGAGATCTATAAATAGGATTATTTAGAATCTCAATCAGAGGGCCATGAATCTTTACCTTTTCAAGCTCCTTCTAGAGGTTGAATGTAGGTTGGAATTTTTCTATACCTTCGGGCTCTATTCCTTCTTCATTACCACTGACAGTTTTTAGTGGAGCAAGTGCCTCCTTGTCAATGTGTCCCTCTGCACTATTTCTTTCCTTATTTGTAGAGACTTTCATCTTGGAGCGGTCAGGATTTAGCTTGCCTTTCCATTTATCTAGTACTAGAGGAATAACTTGGGGGGAATTTTCCTCTTGTTACTCTAGTTCTATTGACCTCTTCTTTCAAGATCTTAGATTATATTTAGGTTGTGGCTATGCTAGCATGAATTCTACAATCTGCTTACAATAATAATCCATATCTTCCTCATCTACTACTTCTCCATCATGAATGACCTCCTGGTGAACCATATTATCCTATTCTTCTTCAGGGAAAGCGGAATATAAATTTCCCTACATCTCCTGTGTATCCGACAATTTCTTAGTGGGACCATCTTCTAAGTATAGAGGATGAGGGATCTCGTCGAGCTACTCCTTTCTCTCCCTTGGAATTATTTGCAATGGAAGTCTTTTATACTACGAGTTGTAACCCTGATTGTTCACTTGTGCATTCTGTCTAGAGAGGCTCTTGTTCTCAATCTCAAGATTTCCAACCTTCTGGCATAAGCTCCTAATGAGTTTTTCTAGTTCATCTATCTTCAAGTTTGGTGATTGTCTATTTAGACTAGAGGAAGATGCTTCTTCTTTCCCTCTTTTATTGTCATTAGGTTCTTGCTTTCCTCTCAACTTTCCTGTTGAGGCGAAATTTTCCTCCACCTCAAGTGCATCGATTTGGAGTTGATCTAGAGTGTAGACCTCATTTCCCTTGAAGTAAAGTCGAATTTAGACTCAAATGCTCCCAAAAAGGCTACTCGGCAGTAGCTGGAGGAGGATTTATCTTAGCTAGTAGGTTATTGCATTGCTTGTTGAACCTCTTTGTAAATTCTGAGACATCCTCTTTTGGCTTCTTCTTTATGAAGTTAAACTCTGTGAGGAGGTACTCATGGTTTCTCTTTTCACAATATTTCTATGTGAAAGAGTTTTCCAGTTCTTCCTAGGTAGTGATTGAGGCATTGGGTAGGGATTTGAAAATCGTTTTGGCCTCTCCATCAAGGGAATGTACAAAAAGTCTCATGACCACATCCAATAGTTCACGTTTATGTTCCCACCAAAATCATTGAAGGTTTCAATGTGACTCTATGTCATGTTGTCATCTTCTCCATTGAACATAGGAAACTTCTTTAGGTAGTTTGGGGGCAGTACACTCAAAGGCTGAGGTAAATTTTGAGGTGAATATTCATTTAGAAAAAAACCTAGAAGAGCCATCTAGATAAATGGAGGGGGATTGAGGTTTGCCTGAGGAACTTAGCCCAAAAGCACAGTGGTGGGAGTGGCTAGACTGAATGTAGGGTATGTTAGGGCCTTAAGAGCAACTCTTGAGTAATGAGTAACAACGGGCTGAGTGCTGGACAAGGAAGCTTCAAAGGCTGGTGAGATGGTAGTATCAACAGGGGGGGTTTCTCTTTCCATACTTTCCTGAAAATTATTTTTTCTGGGTCAGATATGAATGGGGATTTCTACTGATATGTATTTGAGTGAGTATGAGGCCTTTTAAAATCTAGCGTGATAATTGATAATGGGGGGTTGTGGAGTTGCCAAGGTGATGTGAATGCAACCGGAATAGTCTTCACTCACCTAAACAAAGAGTGCTCAATTTGTCATATCCTAGGGGAGAAAGCATTCAATACGTTCCCCGACAGCAACACCAAAAGATGTTATCACTCCTAGAGGCAACCTTGGATTTCTTACAAGACTAGTGCCTAAGCACATCTAAATTTGGAGTGTCTCAAATGATTCAATGTAAAGGGAGAACTCACTTATATTCTATATGTATATATAATGGGTTGGTTCATTCCTCTAAAGGAGTAAAACATGCATTTCTTGGTACTTCTTCCCATATACAAATCTCAGAAATATGCATAAAATAGTGGAGGCCGAACAGTCCAAGGACTTACAGTTTAATAGACTTTTGTAGAGCAATGATAGAGCATAAGGAGGAGTAAATCATCATATGGAGCTTACAACATCAAGAATTCTATGCATACCACATAGAGCTTGTAACTTTAAGAATTCCTATACTTATATGAGTCAGAAGTAGATATAATGGGAAGAAGAGAGATTGTGTGCTATGATTCATGAAGAGAAATTGTTAATGATATAATTTCAATAATCCATGTAGGCACTAGCATTAACAATGTCGAAACAAATGAATATGTGAGGAACTTATAGGCACATTCATAGCATATTGATACCATCAAATATATGAGGAAGTCTTGAAATATTTCTAACAATAGTAATTACATGAATTCAGAGAAGAAACATGAAAAAATGGGTTTTAATAGAGGGAGAGCATACTTTAATACTTGGACAGGGAATCACCACCATTTCTCTTCATATTCTGGAAAATATGTATTGTAAAGCCATACAATTTGAAAATAACATATGGTGTTTCTTTAGGATTTCTGAATCTTTGTTAAGTATTACTTCCTCCTATTTATTTTGGAGGGGGAATCATGGACATTCATTACATCAAAAATATCTTCAGCCAAGTCTCAGTTGTCAGGTTGACCATCTGTCTTGATCGGGATGTGTTGGCCGGATAAATCATTCTTGTGGACAAGCCCGATCTCCCTAGTATCGAATGATATCTAGCAATAAGCAACACAAACAAATCTACTTTTCTCTAAACATGTTTCAATTCATAAATGAAAACTAAGAGGTGTAATAGACCCTACCTTGGTCCAACGCTTGTTTGTGGCAACTTTGTTTCAACAACTTCAAGCAATTCCCTTTTAATAACCTGCATACACAAACAAACACACATCAAAGAACCCTTGCATAGATACTATAATGAAACATGTTCATTATGAAGATCAAGGAGCTCATAAAATAAACCATTAGAGATAGTTCATTAAGAAAAACAAACTTGATCGTATTAGCTTTATGAATAAAAGAACCTTAAAACGCCTTGATGTTGCACAAGCTCTTTCCAGGGTCCAATAGGAATCTCCTCTACTTTGACAAGCCTCACTCACTTCCAAAATGAAATGAAAGGTATGTGATCTCTCCTCTCACAAGCTCAAAAAGGAAGTCTAATTTCCAGCAGCATTTAGTAACCCTCAAGAATCTTCAGCTTTCAACCTCCCCTACAACCAACCCAATGCCTAAATTTATAGTGCAAATAGAGGAAGTTGCAGGTCCACCATTGAAGGGATAAGTTCCTCCTTCAATGGGATAAGCACCTCATATCATGGAGTTAGCTCCCTTAGTTATGGAATGGATGAACCAAGGTGGAACGGACTTGCTAGCGTAATATTCCTTCTAAAAGCATCCAGAAGTGACCCAAGGTGAGTTTTTAAGAGTGAACTCACGTCATTTTAACTTTTACAGGGGTTTGCACCCATCACTTAATAGACACAGTGGTCAGGTTCGAAGGGGACATGACCATTGGGTGCGGTACCGCAAGCAATGCTAGGAGAAAGTGTAAAACCAGGATTTGAGATATTTTTAAGGTCTTTCTCCCATTTTCAAGGCTTGACATGAAGAGATGAGGCTTAAGACTTGCAAAGGAGGTATGTATGAGTGGTGATGGACTCACACAAACTGTAGAAAGTCATGGTGACAACTTTTTGTGTAACAAGATGGCTCTTAGGCCCAAAAGAATTACATAATTAATGGCCTCATTGAAAGAAGGCATGTTACAAGACAAAAAATTTAACAATTAGACAGAAATTAAATGAAATATCTTCGTGCCCATCTTGCGACAACCTCTGCCTTAGGATGTATTTTTCTCATGGTATGGCCTCCTATGCTACCTAGCTGACTCCTGTTGCTTTCACTTTCACTGTGTGAACGACCAATTATATGGAATAGGGAGTGTGTCATTGTAAGTTCATGTCTCATTGTTCCTTCATTGTGTATAGGAGCGAGGCTCCATGATGAGCCATTAAATCATACTGAGCCTCCCATACTAGCTCACTTTTGCACAATACTCTTATTCAATGCTCCAGCCACCCACCCATCTGCCTTTATTGCCCTGTATTGTTCTCTCAAAGCCTTGATGTAATCGAGGACTTTACCCATATAGACACTGCAGAATGGCAAGTTTCAATATTCCTTAGGCCCCCTTTAGTTTAGCCCCTTATAGTGTTGTTTTCCTTATATGACCAGGGGCTACCACTAGATGCTTAGCTTGAGGGTGCTAGAGCCCTTGAAAATCTTTGCGGGGGCCCTTTTCCTTTGTCGCTTGGAATCCTGCATCCTGATGCTTTCCGAGGTTTGCCACAGAGATTTCCCTTTGAACCCTGCGATCGCTGATCTACGAGGTCGGGCCCACCTGAGGTATCACCATCAAAATACGAGAGGGGAAATTCCCTTAACTCTTTTTCCATAGTGAAGGTCGACTTGTCTGGACGCAAAATCCTCATGAGATAGAATAAATAAAACATATTGCATTTGGGAGGACCCTCTGCACATCGCAATCAAAGGCAGGGAAGGAAAATTGGTGGGGGAATAAACTTTACTTTTTGCAATCCTCACTCACCGATCTGCGGGGTGACGTGATCATTTCCACGTGTTGCCTGGAAATTGCCCCATAAGACCCTTGAAAATATTGAGACTGATTGATATGTGTCCACCTGTACTGCCATGTCAGCGTCTGTAATGCCACATCAGTAATGACATCAGCTTCCATGTTAGCTACGAGGACCAATCATATGCCACCATGTGGCCCCCTTAAAGGAGAGAGAAAATGGCCTGCCCACACCTATTTTCATAGGCATTTCCTTTCTAAACTAATTTCAGATTCCCCCCACACTTTAACACTACAGGGCCTGGATTATCAAAATTTTGCGCTATCAGATTGTTTCATCCCCCACAATTCCTTAAGGTTGGCCCATCGCAGGATTGCGGGATCATGGGACTGCATGACTGTGGGATTGCGGGATCATGGTATTGCGGGACTGCAAGGTCGTCGATATGCGGGATGCAAGAGGTGGGACCTACGGGATGCGAGATTGCGAGATATATTGTGCCCAAGGGGGTCCTCCAATGTGCTCTTCTCTTTCGTTTCAAGGCAAAAGAACCCCCATCTTCAAACTTCTTTAACCTCTCATCTAGAAGTCCATTTTGGGACTTCTATATATCGTTGGAAAGCTCGTTATGGGCACTATGCTATGGAGAGGTTCCAACCTAGCTTTAAGTGCTCATGTGACCTATAATAGGGCTTAAAACTCACTTACCTTGGGAAACCTTGACCAACCAAAACCCACAATGCAGTGAGTGACAACAATATATTTGATAGAGAAAGGCAAGAATTTAGTAATCTCAAAGACAACCTATCTATTTTTTATTAGTTAGCAAACAAAGTAGAGGAAACCCTAACCAATTTTGAAAAAGGGATCAATTCTTAGAAAGACCTCACAAAGCACTTAAGCAAGTTCAAAAAAGATATTAGACAACTAAAAAAAATATAATGACACTTTCAGAAACCAAAATTCAGACTCTACTTAGAAGAAAAATTAATTAATTTATTTTTAATCTATGAACTGCACAGGTAAATAATGTAAACCAGCGCACATGTGCAAGTTTCTTAATGAAAAAATTGTGCATATCTGCATTCAGTGTGTGAACAAAAATTTTGTGAGACTGGGAAGTTCAAGAAAAATAAAAAATCAAGCCATAAAACAAAAACGATATGAAAGATCATAAATTTTCTAAGGCTTAGGTCCAACTAGACAAAGACAATCAGAAAGCAAAAACCAAGAAAAAATAAGACAATAATAATGTCCCTAGTATGGTTGCCAATTTGTTAGGTAGATAAATCCCTCTTGCTGACAAGAGTAGTCTCCCTAGATACTAAAAGGAAAATAGAAACAAATAGACAATTGAATAACTCTTTCCCTAAGCTCACTTCATTTAAATTGTAAATATAAAATACGGTGGATAAGGCTCTTACCTAGTTTTGAAATGCTTGATGAAGATCCCCGCTGTATCTTGATGTAACTTCCTAATGCTTGAAAAGACCTACAACCATAGACATAAAAATGATCAAAGGAATCTGAAACATAACCATTCAAACAAGCTTAATCTAATATCAAGGAGATTAGAAATTGAAATTGCCTTCATGAAAATCCAAAGAACTATAAACATTCATTAATATAGTAAGACAATACAATGGAAAAAATGATTCATTTGTAGTAATTCAAGGATAAAGAAGAGCCTTACAACATTTTCCTTGATATCATGAGGTTCCTCCAAAATGTCTCCAAAGCTCTCCTTAGATGATAAGCATTCCAATCTCAAACTAGCAGCATAAGGTTATCTTCTTTGACCTTCTCAATCCTTTTGCCCTCTAGTCAATTTATAGGCCAAGAGGAATAAGTTTCAGATCCAAAAGAGGAGGATGAGATCCCCTAATTGGGGGATTAGGGTTCCTTTAGGAAAGGGAATTAGGTCCATGATTTGAGGGGTTTGGCTTGAATAGATATGACTTGGGAGCTTTCAGTTGGGATATATTTGCCCAGCAATGCTTCTAGATCTCACTTTTATTTTTACTTTTCTTTGATTCACCTGCACGGCCTACAATGGAAGACAAAGCACAATTTTCCATTGTTCTCAAGAATAAGTAGAGCGAATGCACAAAAAATTCTAGGAAAGTTTTGGAGATCATACTTAACAAGGTATACAAGCCATTTTACCCAAAATTCTCATATTTTGCACGGGATTTTTGGTTGTTTGACCTCTAAGGGAGTTCAATGAAACATGTTCATGGATGAAAAAAGATCCATTTAATTGATCAAGTGCCATGGTGAAAACATTATGTGTAAAATGACTAGTGATGGACTTGTCTGAGTGTCCGTGAGGTAAGGTAGCTTGCTATGACAGTTCTACAAATGGAGGAGTTGTTTGGATGGAGAAAAGGAGTGATGCAATGGGAGGAAATAGATGAAGTGGTAGTGGGATAGGCTCAACAGTGGTGATGAGTGACTCTAGAATGATGGGCCCCATATTCAGTAGTGGACCAGACTCTAGTAATAATGACATCATGGAGACGGTGATAAACACCTCCACTAGAGACTGTCATGGTAGAATGGATAACTGAATCAACTTCCATGTCTGTATCAGTGCCCACCAATGTACCAGAGGGTATAGTGTCTAATAGGGTGTCAGATGTAGATTTCGTGTGTGGGGGTGGGTTGTGCGAGGTAAGCGACACAAGTGAAGTGGAAGGTGGGATATCTTCAATGACGAGCAAGGAAGTGTTGGATTGGTGTTCTTCAATGGTGAGGTCAACAACATGAGTTGCAGGGGTTGATTTCTACTTCTTGGACCCGACAAGTGGTTTGGTAACTTTTTCTTTGTAGGGTTTTGGGATGGTTGGCTTGGATTTTGAACACGGCCCTACAACTGGCATTGCAAAAACAAGAGGGGAGTTAACTAAATGATTTTGATGTATTAAACCTTGAGATTCAAAATATTTGGAAATCGCACCTGTTGTTATACCAATATTGGTGATGGTCTCCTTTAAGGAGCTCATGTGCTTCTTTAGTTGTTTGGTGATTGGTTGTAACCCCTATTCGACCATCCACTTTTTGGACTCCATAAATGTTTCCCATGGTACCAATGGATGCACCATCCCATCAAATAAATAGATGTACCCTCCTTCTTGAATTTCCCCTGTGACTCCCGGCCATGACACAACCTCTGTGTGGAAGGCTTCGGCTAATAACACAAATTTTTGAGCCCGCATGTGGAAGATATGAGGGTAAAAATAATGCAGCCTCACCTAGGTTCTCCCATGAGAAACATCAAACGAAATCTCTATGGAATACTCATCAAATAGGGACCTGGGGATCTTTTCCATAGCTCTAATTACTGCCAACATCTCTATGTACAAGCCGCTAAATGAAGCCTCGTTTATCTCTTTGTTGCTTGAGTCCCATAAAGGTTTCCAAGGAACATATCTGAGGGCCAAAGGCTAGTCTTCTATGACTGGATCTAAATCCTGATTCTTTGGTGGGCACCATTTCCACATTTCCATGGCAACGAAAATATAACCATAAATGAAATTCATTGACCACTTGTATACATATTCACATGCTTCAAACAATTTTTGGATGAAGAAAGTATACTAGTTTAGCTGGGTGCCTACTGCACAATGCTCCGTAACTAAAATCGTATCCAGTGTGCACCCACTCTTGGAAAAATGACGCATCATCTTCCTCGAAATAATGTGGTAGGCGAACTTAATTTTCAAGGAGTTGATCAGATCTATGCATGCTCCCTTTCCTCCTCTCAGGGTAGCATACTTGGTGTAGTAGTCTACATCACCTGACTTATTTTCTCTCTTCTAATTCACCTATAATGCAGTTGAATATGCATCTCCTATCATTGATATAATTGTAAGCCTTTGAATGTCAACCGCATGAATTGGGTACTCATTATCAAGCCAGAGCGACCCGCCGTGCATTCTACTGATCAACAATTTGGTGCATTGCATTGGTGCCAGAGTTGTGCCAAACACAGCCACATTCCTAAAATTCAGTAGGGTCGACTACTAGATTCCTCTGAAGTCAGTCTTGAATTTGATCATTGTTGTGCTATCTTATGTTGTAACTGACTCTGTGTAGCTCATGGCTAGAAATCAGAATGAGACTGAAATATCATTATCAACTAATGTTTCTTTGTCATACTTGCCATAGAGTGGTTCATTTACTACAATTCTTTCATCCATCTTGAACTCAGGAACAGATAAAATTTCCTTCACCATACTCGAGTGACGCTGATAAACTAAAGTGACCTGGGACTGGTAGCTAATCCTTCAACGCAATGCTTTGAGCCAAATTGCAAATGGTGAATCTCTACCACCTTGGCTTCAGACTCGGAGGAATTCAACATTTCCATGAAAATTAAGTAGACTAGCTCGACATGGTGTTTCTAACTAGTATCCCTAACTAATTACTATGTCAAATTTCCCTATGCAGACTCGAATGTGTTAATCCTATCGTCGGTTGAGCTGAACCTAACTTGGATGATGCAATTGTGAAAAAGGAAAGGTGGATTTGATGGGTAATTATCTTATTGTAATGGAACACTTTTAGGAATTGATTATTTCTATAATTGGAAACATTTTACAAGAATTTGGACTGACACCAAAATTATTGTCTAATTATTATGGACAGGATGCTTAAGATGTGTGGTCCCCCCAACTACAAATAGTTGTGGCATGTTGGAATGACATCCACAATTGGGAATGACTTACCAGAGCCTTATTTCGAAACATTAAGGCCTGAATTATCAGAGAAAAAGAAAAAAATAATAATATTTTACTGACTCGACGAATAACAATGCAAATAAACAATTCCTATTAACCCTTCCTATTCCTACCTACGATCCCCTTGCATATATCCAATCAATTACGAGTAACATTATTTGATGTGTGGAAGGGTTTCAGGCATGCACCATTCTCTGAACTTGGTATAAATACCTCGTCCAGTTGTGCGAGCTTGACAACTCCAGACACCCTTACCTCTGCAACAACGAATGGTCCTAAGCAATGCATTTGTAGTTTCCTAGGAAACTTCAAGAACTTAGTGTCATATAATAGAACAATCCCGCTAACTTTGAATGATTTCCTCTTGATATGTCAGTCATGCCACACCTTCTTCCCTTTCTTCTCAACCATTTGGTGGAAATATGTCATAAACCTTGCCTCATCAAGCTCCGAGAGTTTGTCTAATCCACGAGGCTTCATTGGAGGAGAAATATCATACCACGTGCATTCATATTGGGGGATATATTTTGAGGGAAAAATGGCATAATATATTTAGAATATAATAGGGGGTAAAGGGTTTTTATATTGGCAGGTATAAGAAATGGAACTCAAAATTAATGAAAAAATATAAAGGGGGAATAAAAAATTTCAATGAAAAAATGGATACCTACAATATCTAGTGAAAGTAGGGGTTTTTTAAATTCGGAAGGTGTATTGGGGTTTTTTGGTAGGGGGTTAAATAATGTTATTTTTAGAGATATTTTCCAATATTTAGTCAAATTAAGGGTATTTTTTAGTATGCCACGAACACACGTGCTATGTCAGAAGTTCATTGAGTGAAGCCCCCGTGGTCTAATCGCTTCTGAAGTTACTCCTCCTCTGTCATCTTAGTGGCTTGGGAAATAAAAAGGCTCGGCATAGTGAAATCATTCGACACCATAAATTCCGTACACAATTTGGAAAGGTGTATTCTTGTGCAGTCGTTGACAGTTTTGCAGTGTTCCCATAGGGTTGCTAGCACCCTCTCATCCAAATCATATCAATTGGCTGAACATATCTTAGTCAAACTCTTTTCTAATATATTGTTGAAGGCCTCTACAGTCCCATTGGCTTGTGGGTGGTACATACTTATTTTATGGTGTTGTATCATGAAATTTTGAAGTAGGGAAGCAATTGCCTCATTTATGAAGAGTTTCCTTGACCACTGGTGAGCCTCCAGGGGCACCTAAATCTGGATATGATATTCTCAAATATGAATCTTGAGGCAATATCCATTGTACTATCCTTTACAAGTACTTCTTCGGCCCATCTCGTGAGGTACCTTGTTGTGGTGATTATATACCTAACATTAGAGTGACACATTGACATATTGATTGGCCCTATGAAATCAACCACCAATTTCTCAAATATCTCTAGTGCACGCATTGGTTTCAATGGGATTTCATCTCAATGTGATGACCTTCCAACCCTTTGGCACACATCTCATCCTCTAACATATTCTTTCGTGTCTTTGAAAACTATCGGCCACCATAGTCCTACCTGCAACACTTTCCTTGCAGTAGCATTTCCCTCAATGTGTCCACTTGTGACTCTTGAATAGCATTCCCATAGCACATCATGTCTCTCATGCTGGAGGACACACCAACAAAACATGTGATCAAGGCCCAATTTGCACAGTTTTCCCGTGATTAATTCATAATCGTTCGTTCGAACAAGCATATGTCGTATTCATCTAGACATTTTCCTGTAGTTAAGAAGGTTGAAATATATTCTAGGTAATATGGTACTGCTTGAATCTAGAATAGCTCGAGGTATGTTAGATGATCATCGAGGGATCCTCCACTTTCTCCTGATTCTAGCCATGAGAGGTGATCAGTTCCCACATTCAGTCATCCAGGCTTAACAATTACCTCGAAAGTAAATACCTAAAATAGAAACAACCACCTGCAAATTCTTCCCTCCAGCACAAGCTTGTTCCCCAAGTACTTCAAAGCCGAATGGTCAATAAGGAACTTAAACGAGCCCCCAAAAAAATAATATATGAAATTTTGGAGTGAATAAGTCATCACAAGTGCCTCTGGCTCTGTCGTGGTATAATTATTTTCTACTATGGATAAATTCCTGATGGAAAAGTAGATTGGGTGGTCGAGGCTCCCTCCCCCATTGTTCAGTGAGAATAGCCCTTAGAGAAATACCAGATGCATCAATGTGGACATGGAACCGTCTTTTCCAGTCGGAGGTAGACCAGAATTAGTACACTTACCAACTTCTCTTTTAGTATGTTGAGTGTAGCTATGACCACATAAATCATTCATCCTTCCTCAACAGTGTCTCCATTGGTGCAGTAATGGAGGCATAGTTGTAGATAAATCTTCTGTAGTATCTGGTACATCCCAAAGTGGATCTGAGTCGTTTTACACTTACAGGTCAGTCCATATTGACTATTTTCGCAACCTTGGCAGGATCTATGCATACTTCTTCTTTACACACTATGTTGCCCAAGAGTGTGCCAAATGGGACTGCAAATATACATTTTTTCAAGTTCAACGATATTTGTAGTTGTATACAATGATAAAAAATTATCCTGAGAAGACTGGAATGTTTCTTATGCAGACTATAGACTATCTAGTCATCCATGTAGACCTCTAAAGACCTATCGATGTAATACCTAAAGGATGCAATTATAATTCTAAAGAACATTGCAGGTGCATTCCTAAAGTCCAAATGAGATAACATGATAGGCGTAGGATCCCCATTCTATAGTGAAGGTAGTTTTCTTCTTATCCTCCTTGGTGATTATGACTTGCTGATAGCCTCAAAATCCATCTGTAAAGGAGTATTCTTCGTTCCCAACTACATTATCTAGAACCTCATCACTAAATGGTGTGTGAAATGGGGCATGCACATAAACATTGTTCAAACTATGGTAGTCCACATAGACCATTATGTCTGTAGCATATTTCTTGTTTTGTCTTACAATCGAACTCAACCACTCTACCTCATCCACCGGAAAGATAAGTCGTACTTGTAGCATCGTTTCTATCACTTTGTTCACTTTCTATTTGACTCTTGGGTTTAGTCTGTAAGGTTAATTCTTTACTGGCTTTGCATTGGGTTTTAATACCATTTTCATCTCCCCTAGGTCTCCCTTGATCCCTTTTAGTTCCACAACCGATGAAGGAAACTGTTAGTGTCAGTCTTTGCAGCCTTCCTCTAGTGATCAAACATGCTCTTACAAACTGATTTTAAGGTGTCAAGGTCAAATTTTGTCATTTTAATGAGTCTTCAAGCAAAATTTGGTCACTAGGAATTAGGTCTAGGGTTTGATTTTACCCTTGTCAAATTTGTCCAAATGGCGTTCGATGTCACCATTCAACTGAGTGTACCATCATTCAAAAGGTTTTCATCATCATATCAAGTTCCACTGGGTCATTTTACACCTTCTTCATGCTTTAGTTGCACCTAGGCAAGGTTCATTTCCCTCTCCTAGGGTTTTGAAGCTAATTTCTCTTGGATGGTCAAATATTTGGAAAAAATTGTATCCTGATATTCATACAACTTCCCCTATCCATAATGTACCTTATTAAACACTTCCCATCACTAAAATCCCCCAAATTCCTTATTTTTGCACAAACCCTAGTTGCTTGCTACAACTTGGCAATTTTCTAGGCTAGGCCTGTGCTTGCCTTTTTGGACCCCTTCCCCTCACTCAATTTATGAGATTCCACTTTCCCCTACTTATAACATCCCTCCCCACTTCCCAAAATTTTCTCAAGAATTTAGAAGCCCCCTATCCCCTTCATTTCGCTTCATTTCAACAAATCCCTTGTCGCACACATCGGGATAGGTTTCACTCAAATGATGTTTATGAGCAATCAAAGATGAATTTGGGAAAACAAAGAGAGGTGTTTTTCCACAATAGACCAAGGAAGAAACAACTCCTTCAATTTTTACACAGGTGTCATGGTTTTAGAGAAATGTCAAAAATACAATCGCCTTGGGAGAATTGATACACCTCTGAAGTGACCTTGGGAAAATCAAGTTTTCTCCTAGCTTTGTTGGCCAAATGACTTGCTTGATGAGTAAAACGATAACTAGACACAAAACACTTCCCAATGAGATATCCAGAGCTCAATTTGGAGTTGAGGAATACCTTCAAAAGTTGAATGCAATAGCACTCTTCCTTGAGGCAGCCCCACTAGGCACATTTTTACCAGTCTTGGGAGATTTGATTTTTGATAGGGCATATGAACTCCAAATTGAAAAATTATAGTTGGGTTGGAAATTAGAATCAAATACCTTTCCAACTTGCTATCTTTCACCCAATTTAGACACCATGAAGGCCTCCAAAAGGCTCTTGCAAAAAGGCGCAGCGCACAGAGGGAGCGCGGCGCACTGGAAGAAATTTTCCAGTGTAAATTTACACTGGCGCGACACACATGGGAGGCGCGGCGCACAAGGCTAAAGGGCCTGAATTTGACTGAAATATTCCTCCAAAATTGAAAATTCTTCATTCCACAAGGTTTCCACAAGAAAATAAGGTCATTGTGCAAATGAAGGTCATAGGGAGCCCTTGCAAAGTGATTAGGAGAGCAAAGTGTGCGTTTAAGAGTAAGTTGGAGGCAGTTTCCAGGGCGCGGCGCACACAGAGGGAGCGACACACAAAAAGCTACCCTAAAGTGTAAAATTTCAACGGGTGTGGCACACTGGGTTTAGTGCACAACGTACACCCTCAAAGGGCCAAAACTGTGCCAAATTTCCTCAAATTTCTTGTGAAGCCCCTCAAATTGACAGATATCACAAGAGCACCCGCTTCACACCATCATCAAAGGGCAGCCTAAGTACAGTACACACTGCAGTCATTGCATCTGAGCATTCATCAGAGTATGAGATGGAGACATAGTTATTCGCCAATAGAGGAAAAAATAGCTTGAGGACTAGCATGAGATCATGGAGCTGCAAAACATCCGTGAGAATCAACAAGCTGGCCAACAAAGGAGGATCGAGCTTACTACCTTGGAGCAAGGGATCAACAACGACCGTGAGTCCTGGTTAGAGTGGGTCAATATCCACCTGGAGAGACTACTGGAGAAGGCCAATAGAGACAAAACCATATTGAGGAGGATGGCTTGTCATTACAGGGCACGGAACATGAGTGCCAAGGCCCGGATAAGGAGCTTGAAGGCCAAATTGAGCAGAGCAACAAAAGAGGAAAAAGAGAAAGATCGACTTTGAATCTTGGCTGAAGCTTCTATGGCCTAGCATAGTGCCTCTTAGAGAACCTCCAGCCCAAATTTCAAGAAATTTGGGACAATTTTGGTCACATGGAAATTTTTGGGCACAAACACAGGTTTTTTCTCTATACGCGTCGCGCCATTGGCGCGACGCGTAGGATTGGGAGCTCCAAATGAAAAATGGCTTGCATTTTTGGATTCATGATGCAAAATCATGACTACTAGTGCTTGGACAAGAAATTTGGGCATGATTTGAGTCTCCAGGAGACCAAAAACACCCAAAAAATGGCCTCTCTGCCCCTATTTTGACACACAGGAAGTAGTCTTGGGAGAATGAAGATTTAGAGGGGAAAATGAGCACCAAATTCGAAAAGTCCACTTGTGTTAGAAAGTATACAGGATATGCTTTCCAACAAGCACACTTGGGGCACATTTTGGACTCCTACAAGTGCCTCAAAACAGGATCCAAAGTGGCGCAGCGCATATAGAATTTGGCGCTGCGCATATAGGAAAAAAGGCCAATTTCACCTCGGTTTCGCGAAATTTCAATTCGCGACTTCTCCAAAGTGGGCCCGCTCATCTACACTTAAATTTTTCGGCACATAAGGTAGAAGTTAAAGCATTTTCACTCCAGATTGGCTTCTATCCAAGTGGCAAAGGAAGGCAAACAATCACCCAAGCCATTTGTCATGTTTGTGGCGTTGCATCTGTAGTTGATGTTTGGCTCTCCACCTTCATTTTGTAATGATTCGAGTAACTCCCCAACCCTTGGGCGTTATATCTCTTCATGGAACATTATATATATTGTATGCAAACCATTTGCAAAGGGTTGGTTGGCTTGTAACTTCTGGGAGACTGTGGGAACGAAACTCTGTTTCTTCATTGTATATTTTTACAGAGGATTAATGAAAGGAAGCGGCTCTGTTTCATGAGATTCATGTGGTTGTGAGTGTAGAAAATGTGTCCCTCATGTTTCATATGTATTTCGTTATGTTTCATAGTTCATTTCATATTCATTTCAGTGAAATTTTCTAAGTTAGATAAGGTAGAATTCAATTTTATTGCTCTGCCTGTGGGAAAATTTCATGTTCAGTGTTCTTTCTTCTGTTGAAAAGGATTCATGAACTTATGCCCTTTTCACTCTCCTAATAAATCTCTCCATTCCATGTTGCTTCAAACTAAATTGTTGGACTCTCCACCTGTCTTGCCTCATGAAGTAATCTGTGCCTTTGTATTAAATTCTCTGTTCATTACGGTCCATTGGTCCCATACCATCCCAGAAACACAGTCGTCATAAAAATCACTTCTTGTCTCCATATTCACTTACTAGCCTAAGATCAATATTTCACTATAAGTCATCTCAGACCGTTTCATTTATCTATTCACTGAGCGTGACTCGGAGAGAGCCCTCTCTTGTTCTGGTAAAGCTAGCTACTAGACTGAGCGTGGTTTGTGGTTACCCTAAATTTTGCCTTCTTTCAGCCTAAGGCGGATTTAGGTGCTAACATTATGGCGACTCCACTGGGGATAAAATGGTTTGGTTGAATATTGTTTTGCCCCAGTACATCTATCAAGCTCAGATCTGATGGTTGATGGTGAAAAATGATCAGACATAAGAAGACAGTTGAAATCATTCACCTGGCGACTCCATTCACTGAAGAACCCATCAATCAGTGCTTCATGGTGACTCCACTGGAGGACTAACTCTTTCTCTACGAAAATGGAAGAATCGTACACAAAGTTCGGGTATCCAAAGTGGAATGGTATTCAGGTTCTACTCTGCTTTCTCGTAAATTACTTCTTCGTTGTTCTTGAAGCTACCCTTAAAGGTTTTCAGAACTTGCTTTATGATAAAATTGATCAAAATCTTCAATCGACCCATTCAAAAAGTGTAAATACTAAGTTTCCCTTTCATCCTGGCCTCCTTACGTTTCCTACATCTTATGATGATTCTCTGCAAAGTGATGAGCCTAAAGAAAACAAAACTGATCCCATAGCTCTTGTACATATTCCTACAGTTGTTATAATCCTAGATAGGTATAAACCTCTCGTTTTACCTTTTGTTCTTCATGCTTTCCCCAAAAGCTATGATCTATACTTGCCACGATTTTACGGTGAATGTAAGAATTTCAATACTGAGCAACATGTGCAGAATGTTGAGACTTTTCTAGACCTTTTTGAAATTGATGAAGAAGATGTCAGTATAAGGCTTTTTGCTCTTTCTTTACAAGGCAAAGTCAAGAGTTGGTTTAAAGCCCTTCCTGATGCGAGCATCACAGATTTACAGCAGTTCATCAAAGTTTTTCTTGACAGGTGGAGGTTTGGACAAAACCTTTTCCTTATCGTAAAAGAGTATAATCAGTTGAAAATATTGTTAGGGGAGACAATACAACAGTTTTCAGCCAGATTTAATCAAGTTTATTATTCAATGCCAGTTGATATAGGACCCCCTCTTGGATCTTCTCTCTTGCACTACCCGGGTGCCTTTGATACGGAAATGGAGTTTCAGCTGAGAGAAAAGAATGTCGCAAAACTTGAAGAGTTGCAAAACAATGCAGTAAATGTAGAGGCTCATTTGCTGATCAGAAGGGCAAGGTTGAAAGAAGAAGAGATGAAAAACGTGGATCCAAAGAAAACTACACCTTCAGAGGAAAAGCTTGACATTTTAGTGAGCGCAGTAGAAGAGATGGTGAGGAAAATGACTGCAAAAGATGAAAATGATGTTCATGAACAAGTGGCTGATCCAAAACATTTTGTTTCTTATCTCAGTAGTCATAATGATTG
Organism: Pinus taeda; assembly: GCA_000404065.3. Taxonomy (NCBI): domain Eukaryota; kingdom Viridiplantae; phylum Streptophyta; class Pinopsida; order Pinales; family Pinaceae; genus Pinus; species Pinus taeda. Next base: position 60,870 of record APFE030869918.1, on the reverse strand, counting down.
TTTTGTAGATCACCTTGGAGAAGAAAGACCTGTTGATATGACATGTATGCTTGATGACGTGTTTTATACTGACTATTTGCCTCAGTTTGATCAGTATGATGATGATGATTATGCTCTCCAAACAGAAGCTAATCTTGCAGACAAATCAACAGCTAGTTTTTGGGATGAGGAAGTTCGCTTACAACAGCTCGAGTATAGTGATCAACCGATGCATATCAGCTATGGAAATGATGAGGAAAGTGCAGCAAATTTTGAAGTAAGTGAAGGATCTTTTCCTTTGTGCTTTGATTCATGTTAGTTCATCAGAGATAATTTCCATGCAATCAGACATCATCTATCGACCAATCTTGATTTGGATCCTCTTGAGGGCGATGAAAAATTTGTTCCAGACTTCTTATATTCAGAGTTCCAGCCCCTAAATACCATGAATAGTCAGGTTGCACATGAAGACATAGAAGCTGGTTTATATGATCAAACGATACAAGAAGATTCCTTACCTTTATGTTTTGAATCATTTCAGTTTTTGTGGGGTAAATTGCATAGTAAATCTGCAAATGAAAAGCTTGTAGGAAATCAACAATCTCTCAGTTTTAATGTTGAGGGTGAGATAGATGGCGAAATTTTTGAGCAGGTCGTTAATAAGAAATCTTCCCTTGAAATGATTGATGAAATCATTTTGGATATAGAACCAGATTTGCAGCCACCAAACACAATTCAAGGTCAGATTACAGATGAAGGTGAGGCAGCCGAAATACACGATTTAATGATGCAAGAGGATTCTGTACCCTTGTGTTACGAAGCATTTCAGTTTATAAGGAAGAATCTTCGTAATATCTCTAAAGAAAAAGATGAACAACCAATAGGATGTCATATAGTTTCAATAGATACATCGCAGTAGTCTCCTCAAGTATTTGATGATCCTTTTGCTCATGTGCTAGATTTTGTTTGCTGTAAAAATTCTTCTTCATCAGCTAACCATGCAACAAAAGAGAATGTTGATAATCATCTGTTTCAAGGGTCACCTTCATTATCTTGTTTAACCGATTGTTCATTTCATAGTCCATACCAAAGTTTGCGGTCATATGAGGAGATTGATAAAGGAGGCTTTGGTTCTATTTGGAATCAACAATAGAGTTTGGTTCTTCACGAAATTCAGGATCCTTTTGACCTCTTACTGCAATCATCAGAGAAAGACAGTTCAGATGTGAGGAAAAGTTTAATATCCATCTATGAAGATTACTTGGACCAGAGCAGTAATGTGTTAATGGAAAACAATGGCGATTCTTATGAAGATCCTTTTGCAGTATTCTTGAAGTCATCCAGCCAATTCATGCTTTGCAAGTTTGTCAGCAATGAAATTGATTCCAAGTTTCCATGGGATTTGCCTTTTGATTCTTCCCTTTTCCGGTGCATCAGAAAGCATTTGGGAAGAAATCAAATATCAGCCATAATGCTTACCTGGTTGCATTGGTTGTTCCATCTCACTTGACTGGGTGGTGGAAAGAGTAATTAGGGTATGTTTGCTGAATAAGCTCAACTATGAGCATCTTTCCAGTTTGTTAGTTAGGATTTAGTCATGCAATTTGAGTCTTCAGTCAGATTTCGTCTGCGTAATGTCAATTTCCGTGTTTTGACTCCATAGCCCAATGGATGAAGGCACTGTCTGCTCACCCAAAGATCTGCAGTTCTTGGCACCTCCAAGGAGCTGGAACTACCATCCCCATTGGATCCAATGTTAGTGTCAGTCTTTGCAGCCTTCCTCCAGTGATCAAACATGCTCTTACAAAGTGATTTTAAGGTGTCAAGGTCAAATTTTGTCATTTCAGTGAGTCTTCAAGCAAAATTTGGTCAATAGGCATTAGGTCTAGGGTTTGATTTTACCCTTGTCAAAGTTGTCCAAATGATGTTCCATGTCGCCATTCAACTGAGTGTTCCATCATTAAAAAGGTTGTCATCATCATGTCAAGTTCTACTAGGTCATTTTACACCTTGTTCATGCTTCAGTTGCGCCTAGGCAAGGTTCATTTCCCTCTCCTAGGGTTTTGAAGCTAATTTCTCTTGGATGGTCAAATAATCAGAAAAACTTGTATCCTGATGTTCATACACCTTCCCCTATCCATAATTTACCTTATTAAACACTTCCCATCACTAAAATCCCCCAAATGCCTCATTTTTGCACAAACCCTAGTTTCTTGCTACAACTTGGCAATTTTCTAGGCTAGGCCTTTGTTTTCCTTTTTGGACCCCTTCCCCTCACTAAATTTCTAATATTCCACTTTCCCCTACTTTCTAACATCACTCTCCACTTCCCAAAATTTTCTCAAGGATTTAGAATCCCCCTATCACCTTCATTTCGCTTCATTTCGACAAATCCCTTGTCCCACACATCGGGATAGGTTTCACTCAAATGATGTTTCTAAGTAATAAAAGATGAATTTGGGAACAATGAGATATTTTTTTTTCCAAAACATACCAAGGAAGAAAAACCTCATTCAATTTTTACACAGGTGTCATGGTTTTAGAGAAATGTTAAAAATACAATTGCCTTGGGAGAATTGATACACCTCTGAAGTGACCTTGGGAAAATCACGTTTTCTCCCCGCTTGGTTGGCCAAATGACTTGTTTGATGCATAAAATGATAACTAGACACAACGCTCTTTCCAATGAGCTATCATGAGCTCAGTTTGGAGTTGAGGCACACCTTCACAAGTTGACTGCAACAACACTCTTCCTTGAGGCAACCTCACTGGGCACATTTTGACAAGTCTTGGGAGATTTGACTTTTGACAGGGAAAATGAACTCCAAATTGAACAATTCTAGTCGATTTGGAAATTAGACTCAAATTCCTTTCCAACAAGCTATCCTACACCCAATTTGGACACCGGGAAGACCTCCAAAAGGCTCATGCAAAAAGGTGTGGCGCATAGAGGGAGCACGGCACACTGGGCTAAAGGGCCTGAATTTGACTGAAATATTCCTCCAAAACTGAAAATTCTTCATTCCACAAGGTTTCCACAAGAAAACAAGGTCATTGTGCAAATCAAGGTCATAGGGAGACCTTGCAAAGTGCGCGTTTAAGAGTAAGTTGGAGGCAGTTTCCAAGGCGCGGTGCACACAGAGCCACCCCACAGTGTAAAATTTCAACAGGCATGGTACAATGGGTTGAGTGCATGGAACACACCCACAAAGGGCCAAAACTGTGCCAAATTTCCTCAAATTTCTTGTAAAGCCCCTCAAATTGATAGATATCATAAGAGCACCCAGCTTCACACCATCATCAAAGGGCAGCCTAAGTATAGTACACACAGCAGTCATGGAATCTGAGCATTCATCAGAGTATGAGATGGAGACACAGTGATTCACCAACAAAGGAACAAACAGCTTGAGGACCAACATGAGATCATGGATCTACAAAACATCCGTGAGAATTGACAAGCTACCCAACAAAGGAGGATCAAGCTCACTACCTTGGAGCAAGGGATCAACAACGACTGTGAGTCCTGGTTAGAGCAGGTCAATATCCACCTAGAGAGACTACTGGAGAAGGCCAATAGAGAAAAAACCATATTGAGGAGGATGGCTTGTCATTCCAGGGCACGAAACATGAGTGCCAAGGCCCATATAAGGAGCTTGAAGGCCAAATTGAGTAGAGAAACAAAAGAGGCAAAAGAGCAAGATCGGATTTGAATATTGGTTGAAGCTTCTGTGGCCTAGCATAGTGCCTCTTAGAGAACCTCCAGCCCAAATTTCAAGAAATTTGGGACAATTTTTGTCACATGGAAATTTTTTGGCACAAACACAGGTTTTTTCTCTATACGCGCCGCGTCGCGCCAGGATTGGGAGCTCCAAATGACAAATGGCTTGCATTTTTGGATTCATCATGCAAAATCATGACTACTGGTGCTTGGACAAGAAATTTGGGCATGATTTAAGTCTCGAGGAGGCCAAAAACACCCAAAAGATGGCCTCTCTGCCCCTATTTTGACACACAGGAAGCAGTATTGGGAGAATGAAGATTTGGAGGGGCAAATGAGCACAAAATTCAAAAATTCCACTTGGGTTGGAAAGTAGACAGGACAGGCTTTCCAACAAGCACACTTGGGAACATTTTGGACTCCTGCAAGTGCCTCAAAAAAGGATCCAAAGTGGCATGGCGTATATAGAATTTGGCGTAGCGCATATAGGAAAAAAAGGCCAATTTCACCTTCGTTTCGCGAAATTTTGATTTGCGACTTCTCCAAAGTGGGCCCACTCATCTACACTTCATTGTTTCAATACATAAGGTAGAATTTAAAGCATTTTCACTCCAGATTGGCTTCTATCCAAGTGGCAAAGGAAGGAAAACAGTGACCCAAGCCATTTGTCATGTTTGTGGCACTGCACCTGTAGCTGATGTTTGGCTCTCCACCTTCATTTTGTAATGATTTGAGTAACTCCCCAACCCTTGGGCGTTCTATCTCTTCATGGCACATTCTATACAATGTATGAAAACCATTTGCAAAGGGTTGGTTGGCTTGTAACTTCTGGGAGACAGTGGGAAATAAACTTTGTTTCTTCATTGTATACTTTTACAGAGGATTAATGAAAGGCAGCGGCTATGTTTCATGAGATTCATGTGGTTGTGAGTGTACCAAATGTGTCTCTTATGTTTCATATGTATTTTTTTATGTTTCATAGTTCATTTCATATTCATTTCAGTGAAATTTTCTAAGTTAGATAAGGTAGAATTCAATTTTATTGCTCTGCCTGTGGGAAAATTTCATGTTCAGTGTTCTTTCTTCTGTTGAAAAGGATTCATGTACTTATGCCCTTTTCACTCTCCTAAGAAATCTCTCCATTTCACGTTGCTTCAAACTAAATTGCTGGACTCTCTGCCTGTCTTGCCTTGTGAAGTAATCTGTGCCTTTGTATTAAATTCTCTGTTCATTGCGTTCCATTGGTTCCATACCATCCCAGAAACACAGTCATTCATTAAAATCACTTCTTGTCTCCATATTCACTTACTAGCCTAAGATCAATATTTCACTGTAAGTCATCTCAGACCGTTTCATTTATCTATTCACTGAGCGTGACTCGGAGAGAGCCCTCTCTTGTTCTGGTAGGGCTAGCTACCAGACTGAGCATGGTTTTTGGTTACCCTAAATTTTGCCTTCTTTCAGCTGAAGGCGGATTTAGGTGCTAACAGAAACAAATCCTCATATTCTCTTAGGAGGTAAAAATTATCTTTTGTAGTTTGTTCATCCCAATAGTCTCCAATAAAGGCAAGCTTTGGTTTGTCATCTATCACAATGTTATGCTTCCGCAACTTCACTGGGAGCATGTCTGGTGAATCAATTACAGGTCCATCCTTAATGCCCCTTTCCCCTTCAGTTCTGTGGAATGACAAATGTTGTAACTCCTCCAGATCATCCTCATCTAGTTCTTTATCCACCTTTCCATAGGCCCTTGCTCCAGGATACCTTGATTCATAGAGATGTTGTAAGTTCCACTGGTCTATGCATCCATCCATCAATTGACCCGATGTGAACAGAATCCACTTGACATCCTGCAATGCCTCAATTAGCCTCCTTTTATTGTTTGAGAAAGAGAATATGATGACAAACTGATCAGCCAATCTATCCCAGTCTCTCATTTTCCTCCTTACTTCTTCCTGTACATACTAGAATTTTGGAAAGGTTCCCAAGGTGTGTATGAACCCATGTTCCCATAACTCCTTTGGAACTACCTCTCGGTTCCATCTGTCCTTACAAATTTTCAAGTGTTTTTGAGGGTTAGAGCCCCCGCTGTATTTTTCAAAGCCTTGAGGGCACTCCCCCACTTGTTTGAATCTTACTTCCATTGCTTTCTTGATATTCTCCTAGTCCCGGAGGTAGTTTTGGTGAAATCCTCACCATCGTGCCAGTGTTGGTTGCAATGTGACATTTAGTAACGATATTTTATGATATTCAATAACAATTGCATCAATCCTATTGAGAAATGAATTTATTGAGTCTATACCATTAAATATAGGGAAGTCCCTTACCTCCTTACAAATATAGTTGACTCGACATATTGTAGCACAATGCCTAGTGTTGATCTTATATCCACTCTGCTATCAATCATCTCAAGTGGCCTCTAAGCCAACCTCTAAGCTTTGAATACTTCTCTAGCTAACATATTCTTCAGTTGTTGGGTTTATGTAGTCCTCCATTTTTCCCACTGTTAGCCTCTACAGTTGATATAACATCCCTGGATATTCTCTGTTATCTATTGGTTTTTGAATCTTAGTTCCTGATATGGATTTAGAGGTTGAATCAACCTTTCTCCTACTTCAAAAGTCATTAGTTCCTTCTTTAAGTCGATTATAGCATAATTTTCAAATGCCTAATCTATCCTGAGTAGTGTTGGATAAGGATCCTTATCTCCCATAATACTATTACTTCAAAATATCAATGGGTCTTTACCCTTGCAACATCTACTTCTACATTCTCTAGTCTCCCAGTTGGAAGTATACAATTCTGATTCACCAACCATAACTATATTGGTGAGAATGTCAACTATGGTTTCCCCAGTTCTCCCCACATTTTCCTTGGTATAATGTTGACATCAGTGACAAGATTTAGCATAGTCTGCTTGATCTAAAATCCTAAAACTGAGCATCAATTCTAAAATCTATTCTCATTATCTTCTTATTCCTCCATACTCTCTTAGTGTGTCTTTTGGGTAAGTGAGTAGAAATAACTACTCCCTCAACCTCCTCCTCTAGGATGGTTTCTTTCAGACTTTTCCTAAACTACCCAGCATCTGGTCATCACTCATGCTCTATAGAAAAATTCTAAACCATTCCTTGATAGCTCGTATTATTGTTGACTATGAAATATTCGGGCTCTTAGATTTGTTAGACTCTAGCTGCCCCTTTTGTGGTCCTGCACCTTTAGCTATATTGACAAAAAATTCTGTTGCCTCCTTGTAATTCTTTCTGCAGCTTAGGGTCATACGAGTGCTTTGGGGAGGATAGACTGATGATCATGGGATAGTATGTGGTTCCTCAATAAGCCCCAGTCTTTTTTCTCCACTTGTGACTATATTAATATTAGAGAGGGGGACTACCTCTGCGTTAATAAAGTTCACTCCCCTTTGTTGGTTCTTCTTCTCCCATATTACAATTAGCTATGGACAATCCTCTATTGCATGTGCATTTACCTTGCACTAAGAATGTCGTGGCCTTATTGGTAGCGGGAAATCCCACATAACATGCCCTTCTTGTTCATAGTTTTAATAGTGAACTGGGCCTCTGCCTCTTTCCCTTCTGCCCCTTTTTCCTCCTCCTCGCCCTCATTGAGTAGTCTCCTTGACTCGAAATGTTGAGCAAGATAACCTATCTTCTAGAGAATCCAAGACTCTACATTGGTCATTGTGTTAAGTAGTGGAAACACAAAACTCACAATAATTGTTATTTGGAACATTGGAGTATTTTTTTAATATCGGACATAGATGAGGAGAGTGTCCATACCCCTTGCATACTTCATAGTATTCTGGCTAGTTGCAGCCAGGATACAACCCTTGCAATCCTACCTGTGCGACTCCCAGTGCGAGTGTAGGCCCAAGTTTTCCTCTTGAAGTAGATGTGGTACCTCTTCCACACAACCTCAAGAATTTTGTGGCAACATGACCTTCCCCTAAACAATTTGTGCACCACACATTCGACCTTGCTGGGCAGGTTGGTTGTAGATCCTTCAACTTATCTATTAAACTTGCAATTTTATTTTGAAGACCCAAGATAGATGGATAATGTCATGATTATCCCCCATGGTATTCATGTGGGTATCCTACCATAGCTTCTATCCAATTTTCTTGCTCGATAGCATCATGTAGTGTGTCAATCCTCTATTGCATCAATGGTGTATGGGTGAGGGGTAACAATGCTTTGATAAACCAATCTCTTTGGTGATTCGGGTTTATTTGGTAATTGAGTTTACCGATCGCAACCTTAAACCCTTGCATCAATTCACATGTGGTCTCTCCCTTCCACTGCTTTATCTCCCATAGCTCTAACAACCCATGCTAGTTATTTTGGGGAAGTTTCAATTCTTGTACAAATTGTCTTTTAACATCATCCACAGCCGGGTTTTGGTGTAACTCTTACCATTTTATGAACCACCTCAAGGCCCTTTCCCTGAGACTGGTATGAAATTAAATTAGCTTCATATTATCAGGCATCTGGTAAGCTCTCCATATGGCCTCGCATAGATACCAATGTTTTTATATGTCTTCTTTCCCCCTGCCAAAGAACTTGGGATACCTTGTGAATGATCCCACCATTTTTTATTGAGTCCATGCTAAAAACACAAATCCTTGTGATCCTGGTTGTAGAGATCCTTGCAAACCCATATTACATCTACTATTTCCACCACTATTAGTACTAGCCTTATAATTAACATGCACACTATGAACTCTTATTGCTTTGATCAACTTAGAAAGGAACATGTCAGTATTGTTATAGAGTACCTAAGGAAGGTTGGGGGAGACACTACCAGAGCTTGAGAGAGGAAAATCATTGATTCTTCCAGACACATCATAGTCAGCAATCAATCTCCATATAACAAAATGCATGTCATCCTCTAGGCCTTCCTCCAAGTTGACATGGCTTTTCTCATCCAACTTCTCCCTCTCCACTGGTGAGGGTGGGTCTCTATTGTCTTCTGAACCCACAATGGTTGAGACCATCTCTATTACTCCCACTAATTCCTTCCATCCTGTCTTCTTCCTATGGACTTCTCAACAACTCTCCTTCTTGGTGCAATCCCTCATGTTTCCTTTAATCGTCTGCATGGTCCTTTCTTTTCATTTCTCAGATATATGCGCTCTCCTTTGTGCTCTTAGATACATGGACTTTGGATAATCATTTGTGCCCATACTCCTAATGTCCTCATAGTTCCCGACTTAGTAGCATCCCTCCCTTTAGGTCTTTCCCTTAGTACTAGGTGTTCACACTACCCTACTTAGACTTTGGAATACTAGTAATCCCTATTCCACCATTAAGATCTTGAACTAGAGGGTTAGTTCTTTTAGCAACTTCCCTCGCAACCTACTCAGAACACAACTTCAGCCTTTCAAAAGGACTAATGGACTTTTATTGAAAACTCGATAATATACCCTTCCAGTGTGGTATGTACCAAGAAATCTACTGCTCTCATAAAATCTATGTCAAGACGATCTAGTGCAGTGAGATATGATTGAGTCCAGTTATGGGGAGACAAATTGTCCACTAGAACTCCCTTTCACCTTCAATCTCTGCAAATAGTTGTAATATTCTTATGGAAATTTTCACCCAAATATCCCATATTGATCACTCACCAGTTTTGAATACAAGATTTCATCCTTCAGTTTCAGAACAACTCGGTGGCATAGTTGAGCTTGCTAAGAAACAAACTAGTCCACTTGCTCATCCCACCAGTTTCACAATTCTTTCTTAAAGATCCTTGATACCATATTCCAAACCCTCTTTTTGAATTTCAGGTCTCGACAATGGAACCATTTATTGGCGCAAAAATAGAAACATGGTTAAGACCTTAGGTTCAGGCACAGGGTCCAACAAGGCTCCTTTATATTCTAACACAATGCCGACATTTTCACCTTACCCGGGGTGGGTAAGGAGTCTCACTTGAAGCATATCGTGACCTAAGTTAGAGGAGGATTTAAATATGATACCAGGGAAACCATAACAAAGGATAGAGAGCAATGAACAATAAATTATCATTAAAAGAAACCAAATTACAACAGTATATACATGTCGTAAGAGAGAGACTACCTAAAATGTGCATACTTAAAATTTTTGAATAACTAGAATAACACATAGTGAATGCACTTTTATCCCATAATAGCATTCTTCATTACTATCAAAATAGGTACATTATATCAAGCTCATGACCTGTTCCTCAACATCATAAGTCCTATAGATGGGATATAAACTCATATAAAGATAGTTAAAAAGTTGTTCTCATAGTTCCGCAACACAGGATGAATATAATTACCAAGAAAATACACAATCAACCCCTCTCAGTTCTCCTTTCTAATTTTTATCTTCTCATTTATTTTCCTTCATGTCAACCCGAACTTCTAGTTCCTTCTCGCCTACTCGGGTGTATTCATCCTCGGCTACTCCTACTCTTTTCCTGCTCGACTGCCTCTGCTTCTTCCTGCCACTCCTCCACAACTTCCAGTCTTCCACCACTCTCTTGTCTTTCCTTGGCTATCAACTCCGTAACTTCCCAATGACTATTTTCATCACTTATCACTAGCCTCTTTATCCATAAAATATCACAAAATGAAGGTCCCGACACCTTTCCATTGTATTTTTGTCAAAAAATATCATTGTCAATGATATAAATTTTGAATCAATATCTCTCCTAGATCAAAATTTATGGCTAGTTAAAGATTGACCTAATAGTTTATGTCATGTCCTCTTGACCTACCATGTGAAACCCATGTGGTCACTACATGGCTATAAAAATCATAACCATGTCACCTTTCCTAGGTCTGTGTGGAATTTCTGTTAGTAGCTTCCATCGTGGCCTATGCCACTTCATTATACATGAGCTCCCATTATTTTGAAATTTCAGGCCCCAAAATTATTGTATCTAATGCATATTTTTCCCATACGATGCTCTGTTATTCCCTTGTTTTACCTTATTTTTCACATTATCTTGATGCAGAAATGAAGATTTACATTTTATTTGCATTTTATTTAAATAATACCTTTGTTATATGCATTTCTCAGGACGAATGTTCATTACATGTTGTTAATGTAGTTCTTACACTCTATAGATATCCTGCACCACAATAGAAGCATATGTGGACCACTCGATCATATAAGCTTTCTATATAGGAAAAGTATAGATGGAATTTATTCAATACTATATTGGAGCCTATCTGGCAGTTAGAGGTGCACTTATCCCTTACTGCTCTATTCCTCCTTGCACTCTATAACATTCCCACACCAAGAAGAAATTACACATGTTTCCCTCATGTAAAGTCACCATGTGATCATAAATTACACTTTTCAAAGATAAGTTTGAATATTTTGTCAAGAGAAGACACATTTCCCTTCATTGATGGTGATTCACTAAGCCTTTGGTTCTGCCTGCACTAGCCTTGGGTTCTGTTGAAGCATCTAAATTCACTGCAACAACATGGGGGATAACCACCCGATCCGTACCTTAAAAGAATCTCCTTTTCCGTTTGGTGTAGTGGCTCTGACTGGGGATAATGGGACAAGTTTCCCAGAGAAGATAGACTTGATAATGTTGTTGGGGTGATATAAGATATAACAAAGAATGATTCAACTAAAAATGATCTAATCTAAACAATAAACACATGCATTTATCTTTATTCTAGCATTGTCTTACTATAAATATACCTGAGAATAATATATGATATGCGATCTATAGAGATGTCTCGAAGCAACTGGTAATAAATCTTGTTCAACTGCTAAAAGAAATGAAATTTTGAATGATAATTGTTTTGGCTAAATACTTAGACAAAACAATTGAGAAAAACTTTATCGCATATAGTAATTATTCATGTATTCAATAAGGAATCAGAGCTGAAACATCATAGAAATGTGCAATAATGTAAAACTATAACTCAAATTTTCATGCATAGGACAATTAAAGAGAAAGTATTGCTAATTCATAAATAAAACACAATCATAAGATAAAATTACCATATATGAAAGGTCCTGCATATGGGCTCAGCAATATTGATCCACTTTCATCCAATCAAATGCACTCTAAGAGTACATAAGTGCAATTTTGGTAGAGTATGCTTTGATATTAAAAACAAAATAGATCATGTTCCAATAATTTCAACTAAACCTTCACAAAAATATAGAAGTTCAATGTCTTGCAAAGTGTTTTTGATAAAATCATGGACCCCTCTCTAAATGCATGAGAGGGGTTTAAATACTATAATACATGCCTCAAAAATAGATTATTACAAAAAACATTGAGGAGGTTTCAAACAACCTTCCTTAGTGTAGGAAAAAATAAAACTAAAAATAGAAAATAAATTAATGACAAGCTTCTTTCAACTTATATTATCTTAGTTGGCCACTTGATCTTTGATATTACAAATATCGATCATTGGTTTGACCTGGGCCAGCTGGCCGATTGTAGATTTTAACTGTCCTAAAAATATGGCATCTGATAGAGCTGGAACCATTTTTTGTGCAGAGCTAGTTAAGCACCGCAGAGTCATCCACTAGCTATGTGGTTTTACCAAATACTACCAGTATGTCTCCCAATCAAGTTTGGCCAGTTGTATGATTGCTTCCTCTTTGGTTTGAGTTGTTTCCTTCCAAAGTTGTTCTAGTTGTTTGATATTTGGGAGAGCCCCTAGTATGCATTCTTTGACAAGGTTGGCACTGTGAAGGTTTTCATTAACGGCCTCAATTATGTTGTTTGTTGCATCTATTGCTATCATTGTCACCCTTTCTTCCTACTTTAACTTTGTATCCCAATCGGCAAATAGCATGTCTTTATGGGATTCTTCTATCTTTGGTAATCAGGCTTTCTTCCCTCATCAGATTCTTGCCAAGCAATAAATTCAGAAATATTTTTATGGATTTCTTCATATTCAAACCTTACATCAATTACTTGATTTGTCAATTTATTACCTGTTTCACAGTAAGGATTGATCTGTGAGATTTTCCAGTAGAACATCTCTTTTTGATGTGTTAATGGGGAATTTAGCTTGATTGCTTCTTTGATGAACTCATTTGTATGAGGGTTATCTTTGAATCTGTCTATCATGGCTTACACTTGGACAAACTATGAGTCTTTTTTTGACATGCTTTCCTGGTGTTGTAACCTCATTTGCTCAAATTTCCTCTGAAGTTGAGCTACATGTTGTTCTGCTTGCTGATTGGTACTTTGTTTCTCTTGCTCCAATTATTGTTCAAGCAGTTGGATTCTCTATTATTTTTCTTTTAGCAGCAATCAACCTTCTGTTTCTTTATCAATGGTCGTCATGGCATAGGCACCTGCAAACTATGACAACTTCGTAAGGTTCTCTGATGGGTCAACATGAGTGTCTTTCCACACAAATTCCATTGATTCGTTCTCAAGGGTTGCAACAATCGTGGTGTCTAATTTCCTCTTCTTTCTTTGTCTTTTTACCACAACCTTATGTGTAGGGATATAGAATATGTTGAGTGGAGGAATCTCTTAATTTTTTAAGACAATTTTAGAAGTGGGAAAAGCTGGAATGGCCTCAATATCTTGAGTGTTTATGGCCACTTGCTCTCTTGTCTCTAGATTTTCTCCTTGTTGAGTCTATTTAGGGGTCTGAAATCCAAATGTCTCCTCAAGACTTGTGCCTGTTTGGAGATTTTGATTGAATTTCTCCCATTCCTTGTCTAGGCCAATGACTAGAACCTTCCTTGTTTGAGCTGATGTGGAGCCAACCTCTGTATGTTTTTTGATCAAGGCCTACTCGGCAGTTTCCTCACTATTTCCTTCTTTATATTTATCAGAACCTTTATTAGGACTTCCTTCTCCATTCTGAGATTGTTTCTTTGAATGCTCCGACTCGTGAGTTGATTTTTCTTGTGTTTCTTCATCAGAATTTTCCTTAGAACTTCCATCCAAGCTCATGCTAGGCGTAGGTTCTCTTATTTGTTCAATTTGTAATAGGTCCAATGGGACCTTTAACAATATTTTATTCCTATATACATGAAAAACATTGATATCATTTGGGCTTAGCTGTAGTGATGCTAAATGCAGTACTTGTGCAAATGATTCAGATCCTTGAAAGAGGTCATCAAATGGATCTTATTCATGAGTAAATTGTCTAACTTTAGCCATGGTGGTGAAGTCTTTAGCAACTTTATTTGGGCCATACTGTCGCCCTGGAATGGTGGCCAATTTTAGAGATGTAATATTATTTATTTCTTTTACTATGTGCCCATAATCATGTAGTGGGAAAGTGCCACATTGTAGCAGAAATGTTGGCTAAATAGGATTTTTCATTTCTTTCTCGACTTTGGTTAAACCATCTCCTGCTATCTTGTAAGCTATCTCTCTTGTCAGTAGCTTGTCTGGAACATAATATGGGAGGACATGTGGAGATGCAATGCTCCCAAAAACTGTGATATAAGTGAATGTTTCTTCACCGAACCATCTTGCGACTAGAAAGATGTCTATGTTTGCCTTTTTGGAAAGCCTGGGGGCCATTTTATCAAATTTTTTTTATAAATGGGCAACATAATACCATGGAAAATTTTGTAAAAATGGGAATTGAATTGGGATTCCCACAATATTTTATGATACACATGGATGGGGAGAGGGTTTTGTACAATCCACTTCCAACCCATGTTTGGAAATAAAGAGAAAAAACAAATCGCATCCATTACATAAGCGCTCATATAAAAAGGAGGAATAATTCTTGAGGAGACATTTCTCGTTTTCCTATATTCCCTAATAGCCATAAATAAAATCTCTGATAAAATATGACTCCAATTCATAATCATTGTGTTAAACATTCCATCAATCAATGGAAGCCACTCTATAGAAAATTTGGTACTATCAGGCTTCCCAAATAATCTACACATCATTGCAGTTGTGAAATTATGTGGAGTCAAGAGGGATGAAATTGGGTACATACCAGATTTCTCCCATTTGAATTTGCATGAGTGTGACGTCTAGTTCTGTGTAACGTCCAATGGGTCCTTGTTCTATTTGGAAAAATGTTCAAGGAAATCTTTATCATAGAGTTTTTGAGGCTTTGGTAGATGGTACATTGGACGCAAAGTTTCTGGCGTGAAAGACCCCATGACCTAATGTCTTTCATTTTTTAAAGTTATATCTAATATATTCACATTATAAATCACCCATTTCACCATATCTGTGTATGGAAATATCTTGGGCCTTGTAGTTATTCTGTGTAAAAACGAACATGATGCCTCAAAGTAGGAAGCATTAGATGAATCTTTGGCATCAGTTGTTTCCTTAGTTTTCAGTGGTCTTGGTTTTTCTTCTTCCAGTAAGTTATACATGGCTTCCCATGTTGTGGTTTGTATGCCTTTGCTACAAGTGGTTTCAGAGAAGAGTGGTGTCATGTCTAATTTCTCAGATGTATTAGCTTTTCCATTCTTCGCCATCTTTTCAAATGTTGTTTCCTTCAAAGGTTTCCTAAAATTGAACAATGAAGATTATCAAAGAAACACACAGAGTGAAAATGAGAGTGTAAATGCAATGATACAGTTAATTTCAAAATATGGAAATGAATAATCTTTTATTTGAAAATATAGATGAAAGATATCAAATCTCATTGAGCCATTTTAAACATAAATTCCATTAAAAATCATTAACTACGCACTAAGGTCTTTTCATTGTTTCCTTTATTACTCATTTAAACCATCACATTGCAAATGTGTAAGAAATACTTCAAGTTGATGAGTTAAAGTGTGCGATGCCAATTATGTGATTACGATAAAGATTATCACAATATCATAAATCGCAAATCACACTTTCAGTTATGCGTTATTTCAAAGTCATTTAGTATTTTGCGACATGTGATGTGAGTGACATACCTTTTATCCATTTGAGCGCATTTCATTTGAATGAATAATTATTGCATAAAATGACTTTTTACTATGCGCTAGACCTGATCTAAGTTATAACCATTTTTTCATAATTCCATTGGGTCTGGGTCATATCGCATTTCACAAATTTTCATGGTTCACAAGTTTGGCCTTTGTGTAAAATCCGCAATGTGATGAGTGTTCGGCTTGTTATGTCGCAATGTTGCAAATCATGTATTCTAAAAGTTTTGCTTGTTTGTGCTTTTATGAATGTCGCTATGTGATTGCAATAGGTACTTTATTTTGTAAGAAATGATTTAAGACTTAGTTTTAATGAAAAATGTAATGATACCATAAGTCTATTACGATGGTCCCTCTTATCGCAATTCACAGATTCTGATTGTTAATTAACCTCTGACACATAAGATCCGATGATATGCGATAAAGTGAGAATAGCTAGTCACAAAGGGATTTTGGCTCGATATCCTATGTTTATTATAAATTTTATTTCTAGTAATTCAAAAAAGAAGCTCTTATGTGCTAACTTTTTGAAGAAATTTTATAAAGGGTCCCCATTTATCGATAGAATATTAACTATTAAATTAATAAATGGGGGGGTTGTTGAATAGTACAACAATATGCAATTCACTGGAAGGACCAATTATCTCTGATTATTTTGAAACTTCTAAAACTTCCAAAATAAAGTTAGTTCAAAAAAAAGGAATTACATGAAATTTAAGATAAGTAACATTTCTCTAAATAAGAAAACAAACTCACCT
Organism: Pinus taeda; assembly: GCA_000404065.3. Taxonomy (NCBI): domain Eukaryota; kingdom Viridiplantae; phylum Streptophyta; class Pinopsida; order Pinales; family Pinaceae; genus Pinus; species Pinus taeda. The sequence continues at coordinate 44,527 of APFE030869918.1, read as the reverse complement.
AATTATCATTCACTTGATATCCTCTTCAAAATGAAAATTCCTTTGTCTATATCAATCTTTACTTGGTTTAAAGATAAAGTAGGGGGCTCTCGCAGATTAGCTTTTAGATGTTCTCATTTGTGACAGGTAGAGCCTCTGCTACTAGCAGGCATCCATAGCCTCAACAGGGTTACCTTTTAATAATCAATGATTAAGTATCCTATCCAGCTAAGAGTGCAATTTTTAGAGATAAATTCAGAATCATATACTTATTCTTTTTAAACAGTTTATTTTTCTTCTAAAAAAATCTTTTTTTTCTACTTAAAAGTCATTGTCTTGGTTTGATGGCCAAATGGTGACAATTCCATTCACTGGTTGTAATTCAACTCAAGACGTTGGCTCATGATGAGACCCCTTGTCTTTTGATTAAAATAATCTCAAGCCATTACCCTATTTTGATATGCAGTATTGGTAATGTCAGTGTATTACTTCCCTATGAACATGGTAAGTCGACTCTTGATGAGACCTCTTATATTTTAAGTTTTAGTATATTTTAGAATTACACTCTAAAAAGAGAAACGTTTCTGGATGGGGAGAATAATTGACTCCTTAAGAGTTTATGGATGACAATTATAGAGTTAAAGGTGCTTATCTACAAAGAGTCTTTACATTGTTAACCATACTTTTCTTAACTGATAATATAACAAAGGTCTCTTTATAAGGTTGGGTTTTCACAAAGATAAATAATTTTAGTGGAAACAAGAAGATTTCAGAGAGATAGAACTTAGCTTATTTTCAAATGTTATAATTATTTGCTTAACAATATCTACTTATATAAGTGAAAAATCAAAATAATTGAAGAGATTTTTTATTGTAAAGGCAAAAGTAAATACTATTTAACTTTTATTTTCCTAGGAAAAATAAAGGCGATAATGTACAAGGGATAGAAGAGGTTATCTTCTATGAAAAATATTTCTTCAAAATATGATCATTCATAGGCAGAGAATCTCTCTTGCTTGATAAACCATGCAATAGAAACATTGATGGGACAATTTGTTCTGCAATCTGAAATGGGCCAAGCAACATTCTTTGGAATTTGGTATGCTTACCTTTTTCCTTGTGTGCTTTTCCCACTTCAATACAAGGTCTCCAAGTTGAAAACATTTAGGACTTAAAGAATTTGCATCAAAGGAATATTTAACTAACTGTTGATGATGTGCATGTATGATTTTGGCTTTCTCTCTTTCTTCTTCTAGTTTGAGGATTTGTGATTGCCTTAATTACATAGAAGAGGAAGGAGTTTCTTCAATAAATTGAACTAGGGCTAGAGAGGGAATAGCTACATTTATAGGAAGGACAACTTCTTTCCCATAGACTAGATTAAAAGGAGAAGTGCCTATTGAGGACTTCTGTGTTATTCGATCTTCCCATAGGGAAAATATTAAAGATTTATTCTAGTTTCTTTGACTCTGATCAATAGTTCATTTGATGATCCTTATGAGATTTTTATTTGTTGATTCAGCTAAGCCATTTCCCTAAGGATAATAGTTAACAGAATATTTAAGTTTAAAACCTCTTTTAAGAGAAAATTCTATCATAACATTGCCTGTGAAATATGATGCATTGTCAAACATGAGGGTAGTTGGTAGACAAAATTTGGTAATAATAAATTAATAAATTAATCAATAAACTCAATAATGTTTTCAGAATTGGCTACCTTTAATGAAATTTCTTCCACCCACTTAGTGAAGTAATCAGTTTCTATAAGGATGTATCTATGTTGCTTTGAAGGGTGAGGAACGATGTCACCTATTATGCCGAGTCCCCATTGCTCAAAAGGTTGTTCAATGTTGACCGGATGTAATGGAAATGCGGGTTTCCTTTGTCTTCTAGCAACTTTTTGAAAAAAATTTCACTTCCTTACATATTTGTGTGCATCTTTGAATAAGGTTGTCCAATAATAGACATCATGCAAGATTTTATGCACTGTTGTGTCTCCTCCAAAATTTCCACCAGCTAGTCCATCATGGATTTCCTGCAGAACCTTTTATGCCTCAAATTTTTCAAGGCACCTAAGTAAAACAAAATCATAATTGTTCCTGAACAAAACATCATTGATGATTTCATATTTCTTAGCTTTTAATCTCAAAGCCCTTTTTCTTTTGTAACTGAGCTGCATAGGGGCGTATCCATTTTTCAAATAAAAGATGATATCATCATATTTAGATTCAGTATCGTTTAGGCTTACCTCACATATTTGTATATCATCACTTGAATCTTATGGTGCTAGTAAGTTGGATGGTCCAAATAACATTCTGCAAAAACCTTGACCTCTAACAATTTTAGTTGGTCTAATTTCAATGTCATATTCTTGCAGTGTTGTTACCTAATTTTCTCTTTTCTCACCTAATTCTCTTTGCATTAGTAAATTTCTCACAAATGATAATGAAACTATTACTTTAGTGTGAGTTTTAAGAAGAAAAGGCCTGAAATGTTTTATTTATTTGAAAACAACATAAGCATTCTTTTCAATGTCTGAGTAATTCAATTCAGTGCCTTGCAAATTGGAGCTAAAGGAAGAAATCGGTGCTTCAACTTCCTCATCATTGACTTGTGTCAAAATATCTACATATGATGTTTCAAGAGAGAAAGTATATAAAATAAAATGATTAGAAAAATTTGGAGTTGCTAAAGAGGGATAATTTATAATTGCTTGTTTGATAAGATTGAAAGATTCATTCTCAGTATGTCCCCACTCAAAAACAAATTTTGTTTTGATCATTGATTGGAGGGGTAAAACAATTTGTGAAAAGTCAGGGACAAATATTTTAACAAAATTTATCTGACCTGGGAAAGATTGCATGGAGTTTTTATTGTGAGGCAAAGAGATTTCAGAAATTTCTCTTATCCTATCAAGATCTATGTGAATGGCATCTTTAGATACAATAAATCCAAGAATTTTACCTTATCTTAAGGCAAATAAAGATTTCTTTGGATTTAGATAAATTCCATATCTTTTACAAAGTTCAAATATTTTGTCTTAAGTCCTTTAAATGATTACTGTGCTTTTTTTAATATATAGTTATATCATCCAAAAAAATGACCACAATTTTATTCACCAAATCTTCGAAAGCTATATCCATGGCTCTCTGAAATGTTGCACCGACATTGATTAATCCGAAAAGCATCTTTTCATAAGCGTATGTTCCCCATTTGGTTCTAAATGTGGTCTTTAGTCGATCTCCCAGATGTTCAAGAATTTGATTGTAACCTAAAAATCCATCTAGAAAAGACATTAACTCTGAGCCTGCAACTGACTGCAATATCTGTTCCATAGGAGGTAGTGGAAATTTGTCCTTCTGACAAGCTTTATTGAGATTATAAAAGTCTATATAAATTCAAATATCACCACTCTTTTTCCTGACTAGAACTAGGTTAGAAACCTGCCTTGAATGTATGACAAGAAAAATTATTTTGGTTTTGAGAAGTTTATTTAATTCAGATTTGATTTGATTTTCTAAATTTGGATGAATCTTTCTCAACTTCTGTTGTACAGGCTTTTTGTCAGATATCATAGGAATGGTGTGTTGAATAATGGAAGTATCATATGTCTTAAGATCTTCATAATTCCATGCAAAAAAAAAATTATATCTTTTCAACAAATGAATAAAAGCTAATCTTTTATCGGGTGTAAGACCAAGACCTAGATTAAAATTTTGTGGTTTAAGATCAGTTCCAAGATTTACTAATTCAAACCTCAATGTTGAACTTTGAAGCTTTGAGTTAGTTGGTCTCTTGAATCTGTCCTTAAGATCATACATATCTTCCAGCTTAACTACAAATTTAGGTATGGGATTTACCCTTGTTGTTTTCTTGAGTTGGTTATCATGTTGGTCTTCATCTATTATCTGGTCATCATATGAGCCTTCAGGTGTTTGAAAAATTATGATATCTGGATCATTATTAAAAACTCACCAATTGGTGATGTTATCAGGAATAGAAGGTCTAAAAATTAATTCTATAGAAAATTGATCAGGACTATAATCTTCCGATGGTATGAGCTTGGATGCAAAGTTAGCCAAAAGATCGACACTTGCATTTTGAAGCCTTGGAATTGGACAAATGTTAAATTCTAGGAAATGTGAGGTGAGGTCCTGGACTAATGATTGATAATGTTTCAAATGTACAAAAAGATAGTGAATAGTATTCCTCCCCTATTTGATTACAATTTCTGAATCTCCAAATACTTGAAGGTATTTGATATCAAGGCCTATGGCTTTATACAATCCTTGAACTAATTCCTCAAACTCAACAGCGTTATTCGTGCTTTCATATTCAAACCTACATGCCAACATGGTTTTCTCTCCTTCGAGGCTAACCAATATGCAACTTGCCCCAGCTCCATCATTAGATTTAGATCCATCAAAAAATAATTTCCAAAATAAATAATTGGCTACAAGTTTATCTACAAAATCGATACATTTAGAAGAATCTGTTTGGCAATAATTTTCAATCTGTGATGTAACAGAATTTTCCAAAATGGGTGAAGTGTGTGCATTAAAATTGCCCAAAAATGATTCAAATGAATAATTTCCAATGATATTACTACTTTATGCGATGGGTTCATTTTTTCCTTCTAGTCCATTGACGATATACATTAAATGTTTCTCATGGTCGACCCTTATTTGATTTGGCATACCATTATAAGGAGCCACATATGGGACCAGTCTATTGTGAAATAGACATGAAGCTTTTCAGACCAATCTCTACTAAGGATCAAGCCATAGAATTCAAGAATATTAGTGACAAGAATGTCAATCACTTGACATACTTTCAGTTTTTATGAGAGTCTAATGGTAACTTGATTGATTTCTCCTATGACTTGGACTTGAGATCGATCTAACTATACAATGCAAACAACAAATTTCTGAGGTTCGACATTCAATTTTTGGCAGACTGTTTTTGGGAAAATGTTGGATGAGGCTTCAAAATCAACCAAACAATTGTGAAAATTCCTATTAAAGACTTAAAAAAATAAAAATAAAAGGTGGAGTATGGGATTTAGATCTACCACCAATTAAATAAACATCAATTGAACTCATTTTATCTGATGAAGTACTGGGAGGCCTACCCATTTCTTGAGCAGTCTGGGAAATTATAATAGCAGGAAGAGGAGAAGCAGGGACTGGTTTTAGTTTTTTGAGCAATAGCTTTTGCTGATGTTTTATCTTGCTAAGCTCATATAATGTGATATTAGCTTTGGTCTTATTCATGTCTTCGATGATGCTATATTCCATCTCATCAGACACTAGCAAGGTTTTGGATGGAGGTGAAGAATTGGATTGAGGAGGAGATGTTTGAGTAGATTTTGGAGAAGATTTATTACCTATTTATTTATCTTTGAGAGCAGGAGTTGATGATTATTTTTTTTATTTGTTTGCAACAAATCCTCTATGCTATTACTTCTAGTAGCGACAGGTAAAGCTTCTTCTAAATCTTCATTATCTGATAAAGGAAGAATGAAATCCCACATTCTTTGTACTTCGACTATCTCCTCGTCATCAGTTTGTTCCTTAGATGTTGATACTTCTTCTTCCTCCACATCTGATTCAACATTTGATATTGTATTTGGAGGTTTAGGATCAAAGGGTTGATTTATTCTGAAAGGTCTAAAATATTTCCTAGAAGAAGTCTCAGCTACATGCTTTTTAGTGTCGACCATTTCGTTGGACATAGTTTTAAGTACCTTTTGCAAACCTTCAAGATCGAAAGGATATTTAGGTGCTTTCTTCTTGGATTCGTCCCTGAAGGTGACATTTTTTGGATTTTCGTTCTTCTAATGCATTCTTTTTTCTAAAGCTAAAATGTGTTTTTCTACAGCTATAGTTTCTTTCGTGTTATCAACCAAAGCTAATTTGGTAGCTCTATCAACAAAAATAGACACATTTGAGGGAAGAGAATAAATGTACCATTCATTTTGAACTTTAATGCTTGGCCTAGATGTGACTAGAATTTTATTTAATAATTGGTTATAATGGGAATTGAATTCCTTAATTAGATCTTTAGGTTCAACTTTCAATTTGGAGAGATCATTAAGAAGGGTAGCCGTTGAGCGATCATCTCCAAACTTGGTTAGGAACTATTCCTGAAATTAATTCCAACTATCAATGGAACCAGATGGTAATGAAAAGTATCAGGATCATGCTGATCCTTGTAAAGTATAAGGGAATAATCATACAACTGCATCTTCTTCTAAAACTCCATCTAGATTTATGGATAGCATGAAATTGTTTATGTGTTATTCAGCAGGAAGACCATCATCGAGATTGAATTTAGGTAGCCATTTCAATGGATGAGCAATTAATGGATGAAATGGTCCTGCCATTTGAATGGCCCCTGGATTTTTCCATGGTATTTGAGACATTATGAGTATCTGTGTGGAAGAATATGCACTGGTGCTTAAAGGTGATTGGGTAGAGGAAGTTTGTGCTCCTGTACTAGTGTATATCACGATCTGAGACTGTGAGGTGGATGATTAGATTTGTGATGAAGATGATGAAATAAATGAGGGTGTTTGTGGTGATAATGAAAGAATCTCACTATGAGTTTCAGACTCTGATTTATTAGTTTTCCTTCGAGGAGGAGGTAGAAGAAATTCAAATGGAGGAATTCCAAATTTTTCACTCTGTGATCTAGTTAATCTTCGAGAGGAAGGAAAATGTGAATAAACACTGGCTTGAGATAATTAAGATTCTTGTTGAGACAAAGAAATCCCTTGTAATTTATGAATTAAGTATTGAACTTCAGGAGTTTTTTCAGATGAAGGGTGATCTGATTTCTTTGGAGAAACACTAGTGGATTGTAAATATTTTTTCACAACTTCAAGTTTAGGATTTGGGGACTTGGAAAGTGATTGAGAAGTCGGAGGTGATGGCGAGGGAGTTTTACTTTTAGAATGGATTTCTGATTTACATTTTCTTGCCATTCATAGTTAGGCCCTCCTTCTAGCACCAAAATGTTGAAGCCTCGAAATTCATTGCAACAACATGGTGGATAACCACCCAGTCTAGACTTTAAAAGCAACTCCTTTTCTGCTTGGTGTAGTGGCTCCAACTGGGGATAATGGGATCAGCTTCCCAAAGAGGATAGACTTGATAATTTTATTGGGGTGCTATAAGAAATAACGAAGAATGATTCAACTAAAAATGATCTAATCTAAACAATAAACACATGAATTTATCGTTATTCTAACATTGTCTTACTAGAAATATACCCAAGAATAATATATGATATGCAATCTACAAAGATGTCTTGAAGCAACTGGTAATAAATATTATTCAACTGCTAAAATAAATGAAATCGTGAGCGATAATTGTTTTGGATAAATAGTTAGAGAAAACAATTGAGGAAAAATTTATCGCATATAATAATTGTTCATGTATTCAATAAGGAATGATAGCTGAAACATGATACAAAAATGCAATAATGTAAAACTACAACTCAGATTTTCATACATAGGACAATTAAAGAGAAAGTATTTCTAATTCATAAATAAAACACAATGATAAGATAAAAGTACCATATATGAAAGGTCCTACTCATGGGCTTAGTAATATTGATCCACTTTGATCCAATCAAATACACTCTAAGAGTAAAAAAGTGCAATTTCAGTAGATTATGCTTCGATATTAAAAACAAAATAGATCATGTTCCAATATTTTCATCAAAACCTTCACAAAAATACAAAAGTGCAATTTCTGCAAAGTTCTTTTGATAAAATCCTGGACCCCTCTCTAAATGCATGAGAGGGGTTTAAATATTATAATACATGCCTCGAAAATAGATTATTACAAAAAAATTTGAGGAGGTTCCAAACAACCTTCCTGAGAGTAGGCAAAAAATAAAATTAAAAATAGAAACAAAATTAATGACAAGCTTCTTTCAACTTGAATTATCTTAGTCGGCTGCTTGATCTTTGAGATTGAAAATATCGATCATTGGTTTGACCTGGGGCGGCTGGCCAATTGTAGATTTTAACTTTCCTGTAAATATGGAATCTAATAGAGATGTCACCATTTTTTGTGCATAGCTATTTAAGCATCACGGAGTCATCCACTGGCTATGTGGCTTTACCAAATACTGCTAGTGTGTCTCCCAATCAAGTTTGGTCAATTGTTTGAATGCTACCTCTTTGGTTTGAGTTGTTTGTTTCCACAGTTGTTCCAGTTGTTTGATATATGGGAGAGCCCCTCATATGCATTCTTTGACAAGGTTGATACTGTGAAGGTTTTTATTAATGACCTCAATTATGTTGTTTGATGCACCTCCTTCTATCATTGCTGCCTTTTTTGCCTTCTTTAACTTTGTATCCCAATCCACAAATAGAATGCCTTTATGAGATTCTTATATCTTTGGTAGATTGGGCTTTCTTCCCTCATTAGATTCCTGCCAGGCAATAAATTCATAAAGTGTTTTATGAATTTCTTCATATTTAAACCTTAGATCAATTACTTGATTTGTCAATCTATTACTTGTTTCAAAATAAGGATTGATCTGTGAGATTTTTTGGAAGAACATCTCTTTTTGCTGTGCTATTGGGAATGGGTCCTCTAGGGTCAATTTTGGGGTTAAAATCCCAAGTTTTGGGGCTAAAGTCCCAAGTTTTGTATAAAGAATGTAAAATCTCCGCATTTTGTGGTCACGGAGCACGTAGGTGTAAACAATCAAAAAGGGTTTTCTCCCTTAGTTTAGGTAGCTTGTGTCCGCTTGATGAGATCCTCCCTTAGTCCCCGGGCCATGGAAATGTATAAAAAGGGTCTCTTAGAAGAGTCTAAGGCAATTTTAGTTTAGTTCTGAGTAAGTCTCTAGGAAATTGATCAATGTAATGGTTCTGTGAGAGCTAAGAGTGAAGAGTCTTAGCATAGGAAGAGGCTCTGTAGCTGAGTGCGTAGAGGCCTAGGGTAGAAGTCTGCGGCTGAGTGTGTGGACCATTCCAGCTATGTGTGTAGGGAAGTTAGAATCTGTACTGGAGATCTAAACCATCAATAAAGAGGATTATTCTAGAGATATCTGTGTATGAGCTATTTTACTTCTGTTATGAATGTTTGCGATGATGTTATGTTGAATACTTAGTTTAATATTTAATGTTATATTAATGTGCAAATCTATGTGTTTTACTTTGTCATATGAACGCAAGTAAGAATATATATTTATGCAAAGATAATCATAATGCATGTTGAATTTAACCAATACTTAATCTAATCGGGGTAGACACAGAAGTACGAATAATTACAGAGGCATGTAATTGTCTGAATTGACTATTTAGGGTCTACAAAGGATGATCGGAGACCTTCACGAAGGGTTCAAATCTAGATAAGAGAAGTATATTGATAAGCCCTAAAGGGCTTATAGGTCTACATGAAGGAAGGGTTAGGGTATAAAAATGACATCACAACTATCTCAGGGTGCAGAAGCTTGGGCCCTGCATCCCCCCATACTGCTTTGGGTGATACTTCAGTCCATGCTCCGCGGATTGATGCCGAAAGGGCTAGTAGTGTAGGGATTTGCTTGGATAATTAATGTTGAACCTGGGTTAGGGCCCATCAATCCAAAAAATGGTTCCGTTGTCGAGAACAGGATCTGCATAATGCGATGTGTGATGTTGCATCATTGGAATCCAACTAAGAAGGAGATCGAAGATTGGTTGGATAGAAATATCCTTGAATTTGCACCGCAAGAGAACAGGAATCACTGATTAATGAAAGAACAGTAGTTGGACATATAACTCTACACATAAATTTCACAATATATTCTTCTGTTCCTTCCTGGTCGAGTTGTATGAGTGGATCACGAAATTGGAAGATGGCCAAGGAAGGTGGAGGCTCGACGGTCCAATAGTCTAGACCCCGGAGTTAGTGCAGATATTAGAAGCCTCTAAAGATAATATCACATGCACTTTTGATCATTGGCTTGATTGTATCATAGGAGGGCTTGTGACAGAGTTCACAGTCGATACCTCAATTAGTTACAGTGAAGTAGAGCATCACTTCTTCAAGGAGCCACGAGATAAGTATTTAAAATTGTCAAATACTTGGATTAAGATGCTCGTGTCAAAAGTGGGCTATGCAGCTACCTTGATGTTTGGGGCTACGTGAAGTGGAAGGAAATTTAGGAACAAAGGAAGAACATGCCCTGAGTATAGCCTGCTAACTGAACCTCCTCTGAGTGACAATGAGGAATCAACACAGGAATCTCCACAGAGTGTTGTTCAGTTGATAAAGCAAGGGTTCCCGCGAATACCCCATCCACCCACACTGCCTCCATCTTCACTCCCACCACATACACCTTCGCTTACACCACTGCCACCTCCACCACTGTTCAATATGGCGAACTCATTAAATCTACCTATGTTTAAGGGCATGGGAAATGAAGATCCAGACCAGTTTTGGTTCATTGCAAAGGCTGTATGGGAAGCTCAGGGTATCACAGATGATCAAATGAAGAAATAAACATTGGTTAGTGCTTTGCAGAATCGTGCGCTAATGTGGTACATTAAGTACTTCACTGATAATTTGATGTCTACGTTGGCAGATATCCAGACTGCGGTGAATAAGGAATTTAGTAGACCTAAGTATGAAGTGTAATCAATTGTTGGATTCAAAGAGATCATGATGAAGCCTGGTGAGACACCATGGGATCTAGATCAGAGTTTGAAGTGTACGATCCATGAGGCTAACATGAATCTGACTAATGGGTAGCACCGTGGATGGTTTTTGGCTTTGCTCCTGCCTCATTTAAGGCTTTCGCTATCACAACAGAAGATTGGGACCTAGGATAAATCTTTGGAAATCACGATGAGATTGCATGAGACACTGATGCAAGATGCTAATCTGGGGGTTCAAAAAATTTATGCATAGTTGCATAACCTTTTCCTAGAAATGTAGAGTCTGAAGAAAGATAGAACAGCTCGGCCCGAGGTGCACGAAGAAGTTTGGTGTGTGAAGTGCAAAAGCCAAGGGCATGACAAAGATCACTGTCCAATTTTTTCAAATTATGTTGTAGTAGGGGGGCCAATGCCTTTGAGGCTCGAAGCTCCAGTAGGGCCAAGTATAGGGCCCACGCTATGGTGTGTTATCTGCCAGGTAGCTGGAAAACATGCAAAAAATAATTTCCATTTGCTAGAGAAATTCATATAGGCACTATAACACCTCTTCTACAACTTCTGTCAATTAGTGGGTCATGATGAGTGCAATTTCCATAGTTATGAATAAAGATTGATAGAACACCTGCATACAGGGTGCTGGTAGAAACCCAGCCTCTGGACCAAGGTGCTGGAGGAGCGCTAGGTGAGTATCAGGGGCACAGACGAGGCTGAGGTGGAGGAGGACCTGGTAGAGGTTGAGGGAAGATCATTTGTTACAACTGTGGGGGACCAGGACACTACGCGTGAGACTACCCAAATATAACATGTCTGTCATGCCACTATTGTGCTCAGTTTGACCATGTGACAGAGGATTTCCTTAACTTGTTAGCTGAGATACGCGAAAATGGGATGCAGCCTCAACAACCAACTCAGAACCTGCAGATGATGAGGGCTTATCCTCGCGAGGAAGATCCTAAGGTAAATATTGTGCTGTGGAGTGGAGTGATGACTGGTGAAGATAAGGGGAAGCAGCGTGAAGAAGGTGCGTGGGTCCGCAAAATGCCAGAAAAGGAAACCGGGTTTGATCTATAATGTGTGAAAGAAACATTTATTGAAGCCAAGAAAAGCTTCGCTGAGGCCCTTACCTCATGGAGTTAGGAGAAGCCAACTGAAGAAATGGACCTGTCCATGATTACCATGTTCTTGGAGACCTGCATGAAACTATTGCGTGATAGCAAGGCTCTGAAGGGACTGTAGGAGATGATCAATAGGTGCGCTGGGAAGGAAAACGCTATTGACAGATCACGCGTAGTTAGAAAGATTGGTAGGCATAAGACGAGAATGAGGCATGAGATGAGGCTTACTGCACAAATAGGAGAATATGAGATGGATCAAGTTATTTTAGATTTGGGGTCAGACGTGAATTTTTTTCCGAAATAGACATGGGAGAGAATGGGGAGACCTATGCTACAATGGTCTCCTATTCAGTTAGGATGGTGAATAAAAAAAAAATCATCCCAATGGGGAGGTTTTAGGGGGTAATGGTTGATATTGAAGGCGCGAGTGCACTAGCTAATTTTGAAGTGATAGAGATTGTGGATGATAACAATCCCTACCTCACACTCCTTGGGATCGGCTAGGCTGCTAACATGAATGGGGTGATCAATTTGAAGAAGAAAAAGATGATATTTGAGCAGAAATCATGTACTAGTACCCCTGGATCCTACAGAAGGACTGCGCTATACTGAACCGGTATGCGATTATGAAAGTGATGGAGATTTGGAACATATTTATAAGATAACGTCATGAGATCGGGATTAGGTGAATCTAATAGTAGATGGATGTATTGCATGGGATCGCGAAAGTTCCTGCACATCAGATTCAGATGAAGAACTAGATCACTGGTAGAATCGACTACATGAAGTATTTACGCTGCACTGTAATATGATGACTACGTCATTGCATTGTGTGTCATCAGAGGTAAGAAATATGCCTTACTATGATGGTTTAACTGATGTGGATCACTTTTAGATGAATTTGAGAGAGAAGTGCCAGAGAAGAATCACTTCCATGCCCTGTACTGGGCGATGCACACTACGCCTATGAGATGGTGGGCCATACACAAGGATAGTTTTGATGATTGGCGCGTATACAAAAAAATGATGAGAGTGTAGTTTGGTCAGCCAAAAGTGTGACTAACAGATAAATATGATGGGATGAATGACCGAGGCGACCATTTGGCCAAATGGACTAAAGTGTATGGAGCGAAGCCTTAGCTGGAGTAGGTACGTTTGTTTTTTCATACCTTAGATTTTATACCGATGAATTGGTACTTGGAGATAGAACTTCGCCATGGCACTAAAGAATGGGATATTTTGGACCAAGGATTTTTTATGACATTCAGCTTTGAGGATGGGTTTGAATGTATCGACGAAGGGTTGTAGGAGGTTAAGGCAACGATCTTTAGGATACTGCAAGATCCTCTATATCTGATTCAACTTGATTGGACTACCCAACTGAGCCACACGCTGGAGTGCTATAATGTAACAGCAGAAGAAGAAGACGAAGACTGAGGAGGATTAATATTCCAGAGACTGAAGGTCACTACGAAGTTGAAGGACTGCTACTAGAGAATCTAGACATCACAAAACCACTAAAAACTAGATAGGTGAACATTGGCATGGAGATAAAGCCGAAGTTTGCAAAGATTGGGGACTACTGGGACGACACGATAGTAGATAAGGTTGCCGAATTACTCTGCAAATATTAGGATTTGTTCCCCACGAAGTTTTCAAATATAAAAGGGCTAATCGGGGACTTGGGTGTCATGAAGATCACTCTAAAACTAGACACAAAGCCAGTTAAGCAAAGTCCTTACCAGCTTAATCCGAAGTATAAATAAAGAGCCCGTTTGGAGTTGGATAAAATGCTTGCAGCAGGCATCATTGAACCAGTAGAAGAGTCTAATTGGGTAAGCCCAATGGTAGTTCAGGACAAAAAACAAAAGGATGAGATACGGATATGCATAGATCTCAGGAAGTTGAATGACACTTGTGTGCATGATCCCTTCCCAACTCCATTCACCGATGAGGTGTTGGAGAATGTTGGTGGCCAAGAAGCATATTTATTTACTAATGGATTCTTAGGGTACCATCAGATCAAGATCACGCCAGAGGATAAGAGTAAGACGACCTTTGTGACTCAATGGGGATGCTTCCAGTATACTGTGTTGCCTTTTGGTTTGAAGAATGCATTGGTGATCTTCTCGCAAGTAGTCATCGTAGCATTCAAAGACTTCATTCACGAATTTTTGGAGGTATACTTTGATGATTGGATAGTGTTTGGACTGATAAAGTGCCACATAACAAGTCTGCACTTTATGCTAGATACATGTCGGAGGTGCCAGACCGCACTCAACTGAAGAAATGTTTATTCTTCATCCCTTTTGGGATCTTTCTGGGTCACGTGGTATGTAGATAAGGCTTGATGGTAGACCCTGCGAAGATCATGGTTATAATCAATTTGGAGGCACCAATAAGTGTGAAACAGCTGCATGCGATGTTGGGTCATAATAGGTACTATAGAAATTTCATCAAAAGCTACGCCCAGATCACCACAGAAATGGAGAAAATGTTAAAAAAGGATGCTACATTCTACTGGAATGAGGAATATCATAAGAGCTTGGATGTGCTCAAAGAGAAAATGGTCACCGCATCAATCCTAGTCTTCCCATATTGGAAGAAGGAATTTCATGTGCATGTGGACGCGTCATGTACTGCATTGGCAGAAGTACCGACACAAGATGGTGAGGGAGAATTGGATCATCCCATAGCGTTCGTAAGTAGGAAAAATATCTAATGTTGAGAAGAATTATTCAAAAATAGAGCACAAAGGTCTAGCTATGGTATACGCACTCCAGAATTTTAGGCACTACTTGCTAGGCGGACACTTTAAGATTTATACAGACCATTCTGCATTGAAGTAGTTGGTGAACAAGCTTTTTTGGGGGGGAAAATATGTAGATGGGTGTTGTTGTTTCATGAATATGATTTTGAAGTTATTGTGAAACCAGGATGATTGAATGTTGGACCAGATCATTTGTCGCACATTGAAACAAGAGAGGAGCCTACTAATTTGGAAGAAGGACTACCTAACGCATATCTCTTTGTGGGGTATGTCATGGAAAGTCACTTTGAAGGTATTATACACTTCCTGATGATGGGAACAACTCCAGAAGGATAAACTAGAAAACAAAAGAAGGAATTGGTGGTGCGTGCAACATACTTTTCTGTCATTGCAGAACACTTGTATAAAATGGGATCAGATGAAATACTACGATGTTATGTGCCAGAATTTGAATGAAACATCATCCTTACTAAGACTCATGGAGGATATGCAGTGGGACATTATGCGGGCAAAGCAACAACACAGAAGATTCTATGCGCTAGGTTGTGGTGGCTGACACTACATAAGGATTCAAAAGTGTATTATAGGGAATGCTATGCATGCCAAAGGAATGGTAGACCATCGTGGAGGGATGAGCTTCCATTGAATCTGTAGATATTATTACAGCCCTTTGAGAAGTTGGTGATTGACTTTGTGGGACCAATTTAGCCTCCAAGAAAGAAGACGGGTGCGTGGTACATCATCATCATGACTGAGTATTTAACCAGATTGGCGGAGGCGTAGCCTGTGAAGGACTATACAAGCGCGACAAAAAAAAAATCCATCTCTGAGTACATGCTAACAATGTTTGGTTGTCCAAAAAGTTTAATGAGCGATCGTGGTGCACATTTTCTTAATGAAATGATCAGCGCATTGACGAAAGAATTTCAGGTTTACCATTAGAAGAGCACATCATACCACCCGCAGGCTAATGGCATGGTAGAATAATTTAATAAGATACTGGAGAACACGCTAACAAAGGTTTGCAATACACAAAGAAATTACTAGGATGTGCGTGTACCCACGATGTTATGGGCTTACAGAACAACTTGTGAGAAGCTGACTAGACAGACGCCTTTCAGTCTGGTTTATGGCATTGAAGTTGTCATGCCAATGGAATACATTGTTCCTAGTCTGTGCATAGCAACATTCACAAGAATGGAAGATCGTAGAGCCATGGAGGAAAGGCTCACGCATCTGGCCTAACTGGAAGAAGATAGGTTTCTAGCTGGATTCCATCAGCAAGTTCAAAAGGAACGCGAAAACGTATGGCACAATCGACACATCAAACTGCACACCTTCAAGGTAAACTATTTAGTGTTATTATATGACAGCGAGTTTGATAAATCCCAGGAAAATTTCAAATGCATTCACTGGGGCCCTATGTCTTCAAGGAGATTACCGATGGTGGAGCAGTTTAGTTGGTAAAGTTGAATGGAGAGCCATTCCTAGGGAAGGTGAATGGTAGTCGATTGAAGCCATACATCGGGGATTCGACCAGATGACGATATGGTGGAAGTAGAGTCTTAGCACTCAAGGTAGCTTAAAGCAGGTGCCGAACTATAAACTACACTACCCGGGTTGTAGATATGCGTGGTTAGGGTGTTGCATGGAAGGGAGGATTGTCACAGTGTCAGCAGAAGCGCGAGGGGAGCTACGCTATTGAAGGAGAGACCACACAGGCAAGCCAGAAAGTGAATGTTATGGTCACTATTCATGACTTGACAGTGGGAAAATGGCTAAATGGAGTGGGGGGCGGAAATTAAGTCGGAATTTAAGAACAAGATCGTTGAAAATCTGCCACCACTCTAGCATTTATGAACCGATTTTGGGGGTAACAGTCAGATTCAAAT
Organism: Pinus taeda; assembly: GCA_000404065.3. Classification (NCBI taxonomy): domain Eukaryota; kingdom Viridiplantae; phylum Streptophyta; class Pinopsida; order Pinales; family Pinaceae; genus Pinus; species Pinus taeda. The sequence continues at coordinate 28,108 of APFE030869918.1, read as the reverse complement.
TCAAAATTGCCTATAAATTACAGATGGCCAACCAACGAAAAATAATTGGCATTTTGAGAATTAAGGTGTTGAGCTATCAGGCGCGCATGAACCTTGATTATTTCAAGGCTTTGGTAGCAATTTCAGTGGTTAAGAAATTGCCGAAGGAAAGTCAATAGATTTTAACTGGCATTATAGCGGCATCCATGGAGATTGCAAGTGTTAGAGAAGTGATGGCAGTTGAGGGACCTAACCCAAATGTAGCGAGTGTAGAGGTACCTGTAGAAGTACCCAAATCCTTAAGGTTGCCCAGACCAAGGCCTATGCTACCTAAAGAAGGTTCCAAGATGAAGAAGGATAAGAAAAAAGTAATGCATCCAGTGCGTGAGTCACCAAGGAAACACCCGAAGAAAGAAAAACCTACTGCATAGGAGAAGGGCAAGGTGGTAGACCTGGAACCTGATGAAGACATAGAGGACGTCGGTGTGGGCATAGAAGACATTGACATGGGGGTAGAAGACATTGACATTGAGGGGGAAGACCCTATCTCCAAGATGCCATCATATGTCCCTTTGCGCTAAGGCAAGGCAAAGGTACTAAAGAACATCGATGAGAACAAAATCACACTTTTCACCTCGTTGCTGCCAAAGAAAATCACATTCGAAGGACCCCGCTTGGTGCATATCCCCCTTTTGAAGCTGGAGGACTAGGATTTAGTAGATACAGAGCACTTTCTACATTTGGTGACTGATACATTCATGCACCGTGTCTTCTACAAAGACTTTGGTGTGACCGCACTAGAGCCAATACAGTGGATAAAATGGGTGGATAAGGTAGGATTGTTGAACCTGCTATGGGTGTCGCATTATAACCGTGCTCCCATAACTTTGATACTGATCAAGCATATGTTATGCTTGGTGCACGATGGGTGCCTGTGGTTAGGATATCTGATACCAATCACTAACATGCTAATACATAGGATCACCTTGCTCCCGCATTCAGGCTTGATTCTAGCCATGGCATTTGGTGGAAAGTCTGGTGTGTGCAACCTCACCGAATGAATGAAGGACAAGTTCAATCTTGCCAAGAAGCTATGTGGCTACTCCATCTCCAACATAACCGACCCTATGGTTAAAGTAGCCACCCAGATCTTAGCGGGGAAAATTATGAGGAAGTGTCGCATAGATGTAGTGTTGGCACTCGTGGTATCTTTAGTGGCCCAGTGCACAGAGGGCGTACAATTTAACTAGGCACACTACCTCTACAATGAGTTCCTCGCAAAATGCAGAGAAGCACAAGATCAAAGAAAAACTTTCCACTATGCATGGTTGCTACTGTCAATTGTACTGGTTGCGTGGGACTTACTAGAGGACAGTCAGTTTCCTCCAATTGCATTGGAGCTACCAGAAGCAGCAAAGTTCACTTTTCTTTGGGCCATGAAGGACCCCCAAAGGAACAAGGACAACAATATATTTTGGATTCTCATCGAATCAAGCATCCGCGCCACCATCAACTATAAGTTGTGGCTCTCACCGACTGTCTTTGAGAAGTTGTATGAATATGTGGAGTTCAAGGAAAACTTCCACTGTGTTTCCTCTAGAGTGCGGAAGGACCTTGCACAAAAATGGTATGATCTTCCATACCTGGCGATGGATGATGCAATTTCCACGGTTCTGGAGAGTTGGCCCGCAGAGTGGAACTAGGGCCCAGACTTATCAATTGGGTCTAGTAAGTCTGCCATGAAGCAGAAGAACGAAGGGGCCAATTTAAAGATGGAGCAGTTGGTTGAAAAATGAAGGAAGGAATCAAAGGACAAAGCCAAAGGAGGGCATGCAACCAAACACAGGCAAAAGGGGAGGAGGAAGAGGAATATCGTGACTCTGATAGGAGTCAGAAATTGCCCTCTCCATAGACAGACGAGGAGGAGCAGTGCTCAGAGCAAGGAGGAGCGGACCCAAAGACTAGTCCATTTTGGGTTAAGCGCACGTAGGAGTAGGAGAAAGTGGGACCACTGAATAAGTCCAAGGCCAGCAAATCATCCTTGGACCTAATCACCTTGAGAGGGGGTCATTTGAATGATATCGGTGGTATAGTGAGGGACATAACCGCAAAACTGTTGCAACAGTTCGAGCAATAGTAGAAACAGGTCTTGGTTGCCATTCAAATGGGTCTGCGTGAGATGTAGATCCAGGCTACTAAAGTGTAGACTACTGTAGGGTGGGGCAGCGCGGCGTCAAGAAGTTTGGTGCCGAGAACCTTAGACGCAGCAGAGATGGTCCGTACAATGGATCCCAAGGCTATCGCGCTATTGGATGGAGCATTGACTGCAGAAGCAGAGGCTAACAGGGCCACTGTTAGCACCATCAAGCAAGTCGGGTTAAAATTGGTTATGTTTCCAAGTAAACCCCTTCACACCCTGATCGATGGTGTGATCATCGAAATATGGGCTCGGGAATAGTGCACCTTGAACGTTATCAGTGAGAAGAAGATGAACAATGCACACATGTTCACAAAAAAATCATCCGCGATTGACCTTCTTAAGAAGATCATAGAAAAAAATAAGCGCACAACAACTATGGTGGCTGAGGCATGTCAGGCTATTCTAGAGCTAAACATTCTTGAAGATGCACCAGTCGACGCAAGGATATGGAAGCTCATTGTAGGTGTGCACGAGGCACGGATAGAGCTCGCTAAGGTTCAGTTTGAATTGAACCTTAAGATCACAGAACTTGAGTTGAGGGCCTAGCCTTCAACTTCACTAGAAGTTAGAGAGAAGCGTGAGACCACTGTCAAAGATTCCATTGCAGCTATGGACACCACTGTGAAGGATTTCACCGTGCTCTTCGAGCAGAAGCTCGAAGTAGTTACCAATCTGTAGGAAGATCCCAACCTGCAAAGGCTAGAAACCAAGGCATGGGAGCTGCAACAGAGGTACGATGAGGTCAAAGCGACAACTCACACCATCGCCATCATGTAGAGGTTGGCAAATCTGCAGGAATCGAAGGCACTAAAGGAACAGGTGGATGCAGATCAGTGCAAGGAGGCAGTATTGAAGGCCATATTGGGGCCTTAGCTAGAAGAAGCTTGTGTACTCACTGCCTCCAATGAAGGGAAATTGGCCAGTTTGTAGGTGACATAACAAAAAATATAGGCAGACAGCGTAGAACCAGTGATGGAGTAGCTGGTCAAGAAAATTAAGTAGGCGAAGATGCAGTGTACTGTCGAGGTTGTAGTCGTATAGGTGGAGTTGGGAGGTCTTCGCGATAAGATCTCTGCACCCGCCGAGTGACTTGGGGTGAGTCACCAGATTTGTGTTGGTGTCATATTAGGAACGTGTCCCCTAGGGTCAATTTGGAGGTTAAAAGCCCAAGTTTTGGGGCTAAAGGCCTAATTTTTGTATAAAGAATGTAAATTCTACTCATTTTGTGGTCACGGAGCGTGAAGGTGTAAAAAGCCAAAAAGGGTTTCCGCCCTTAGATTAGGTAGCTTGTGTCAGCTTGATGAGATCTGCCCTTGGTCCATGGGTAATGGGAATGTATAAAAAGGGAGCCTTAGAAGAGTCTAAGGTAGTTTTTAGTTTAGTTCTAAGTAATTCTTTTGGAAATTGATCAATGTAATGGGTCTATGAGAGCTAACAGTGAAGAGTCTTAGCATAGGAAGAGGATCTGTAGTTGAGTGCGCAAAGGCCTAGGGTAGAAGTTAGCAGCTGAGTGAATGGACCCCCGCAGCTGTGTGCGCAGGGAAGTTAGAGTCTGTAATGGAGATCTGAACCATCAATAAAGAGGATTATTTTGGAGATATCTATGTATGAGCTATTTTACTTCTGTTATGAATGTTTGCAGTTTTTATGTTAAATACTAGGTTTAAGATTTAATGCTATATTGATGCGCGAATCTATGTGCTTTACTTTGTCATATGAACGCAAGTAATAATATTTGTTTACACAAAGATAATCATAATGCATGTTGAATTTAACCAATACTTAAGCTAATATGGCTAGACATAGAAGTATGAATAATTACATAGGCGCGTAAGCGTCTAAATTGACTATTTAGGGTCCACGAAGGACGATCGGAGACCTTCAGGAAGGGTTCAAAGCCGGATAAGAGAAGTACATTGATAAGCTCTAAAGGGCTTATAGGTGTGCGTGAAGGAAGGGTTAGGGTATAAAAACGACATCACAACTATCTCAAGGTGTGGAAAATTGGTTCCTGCATCCCCCCATACTGCTTCGGGTGAGAGTTCAGTCCACGCTCCACGAATTGATGCCGAAAGGGCTAGTAATGTAGGGATTTTCTTGGCTAGTTAACATTGAACCTTGATCAGGGCCCATCAAGCCAACATGTGTCAATAGGGAATTTAGCTTGATTTCTTCTTTGATGAACTCATTTTTCTGAGGGTTATCTTTGAATCTGTCTATCATGGCCTACATTTGGAAAATCTGTGAGTCTTTTTTTTACATGCTTGCCTGGTGTTGTAACCTCATTTGCTCGAATTCCCTTTGAAGTTGAGCTACTTGCTATACTGCTTGATGGTTGGTACTTTTTTCCTCTTGTTCCAATTGTTGTTCAACCAGCTGAATTCTCTGTTCTTTTTCTTTTAGAAGCAGTTGGACTTATGTTTCTTTATCAATGGTCGTTGTGGCATAGGCGCCTGCAAACTGTGACAACTTTGTAAGGTTCTATGATGGGTCAACAGGAGTGTCTTTCCTCACAACTTCCATTGATTCATTCTCAAGGGTTGCAATAGTCATGGTGTCTAATTTCCTATTATTTCTTTGTATTTTTACCATACCCTTATGTGTAGGGATTTATAATATGTTGAGTGGAGGTATCTCTTCAATTTTTAAGACAATTTCAAAACTAGGAAAAGCTAGAATGACCTCGATATATTGAGTGTTTGTGGCCTCTTGCTCTGTTGTCTCTGCATTTTATCCCTGCTGAGTCTATTTGGGGGTATGAAATCCAGATGTCTCCTCAATACTTGTGCCTATTTGGAGCTTCTGATTGAATTGCTCCCATTCCTTGTCTAGGTCAATGACTGGAACCTTCCCTATTTGAGCAGATGTGGAACTGACCTCTATATGTTTCTTGGCCAAATCCTACTCAGTCATTTCCTTAGTATTTCCTTCTTTATTTTTCTTAGAAACTTTATTAGGACTTCCTTCTCCATTATAAGATTGTTTCTCTAAATGTTCCAACTCATGAGTTGATTTTTCTTACATTTCTTCATCATAATTTTCCTTTGAACCTCCCTCCAGGCTCATGCTAGGATTAAGTTCTCTTATTTGTTCAATTTGTAATAGGTCCAATGGGACCTTTAACAATATTTTATTCCTATATACATGAAAAGCATTGATATCATATGGACTTAGCTGTAATGATGCTAAATGTAGGACCTATGCAAAGTATTCAGATCCTTGAAAGAGGTCATTAAATGGATCTTCTTCATGATTAAACTGTCTGACTTTAACCATGGTGGCGAAGTCTTTAGCAACTTTATTCGGGGCATATTGTCGCCCTGGAATCATGGCCAAGTTTAGAGATGTAATATTCTCTATTTCTTTTACTGTGTGCCCATAATCATGCAATGCGAAAGTGCCACACTGCAGTAGAAAGGTTGGCCAAATAAGGTTTTTCATTTCTTTCAGGACTTTGGATAAACCATCCTCTACTGTCTAGTAAGCTATCCCTCTTGATAGTAGCTTGTCTGGAACATAATATGGGAGGACATGTGGAGCTTCAATGCTCTAAAAAACTCAGATATAAGTGAATTTTTCTTCACCGAACCATCTTGCGACTAGCAAGAAGTCTATATTTTCCTCTTCGAAGAGCATGGGGATCGTTTTATCAAAAAATATTTTATAAATGGGCAACATAATAGCATGGAAAATTTTGTGAAATGGGAATTGAATTGGGATTCCCAGAAGATTATATGCTACACATGGATGGGGAGAGGATTTTGTACAGTCCACTTCCAACCCATGTTGGGAAATCGAGAGCAAAAACAAATGGCGTCCATTACATAAGCACTCATATAAAAAGGCAGAATAGTTCTTGAGGAGATCTTTATCTTTTTCATATATTCCCTAATAGCCATATCTAAATTGTATGATAAAATATGACTCCAATTCATAATCATTGCGTTAACCACTGCATCAATCAATGGAAGCCACTCTAGAGAAAATTTGGTACTATCATCTTTCCCAAATAATCTACACATCAACGCAGCTGCAAAATTATGTGGAGTCGAGAGGGATGAAATTGGGTACATACCAGATTTCTCCCGTTTGAATTTTCCTGAGCCTGACCTCCAGTTCTGTGTAACGTCCAATGGGTCCTCATTCTCTTTGGAAAAATGTTCGAGTAAATCTTCATCATAGAGCTTTTGACCTCATGTCTTGCATTTCTGAAAGTTTTGTCTGATATATTCAAATTATCAATCACCCATTTTACCATATCTGTGTATGGTAATATCTTGGGCCTTGCAACTATTCTATGAAAAATGAACATGTTGCCTCAAAGTAAGAAGCGCTAGATGATTCTTAGGCATCATTTATTGCCTTAGTTTCCAGTGGTCTCAATTTTTCTTCTTCTAGTAAGTTATACATGGCTTCCCACAATGTGGTTCCTCTTTCTTTGCTATAGGTGGTATCAAAGAAGAGTGGTGTCATGCCTGATTTCTCAGATGTAGTAGCTTTTCCCTTTTTCAACATCTTTTCAAACACTGTTTCCTTCGGGAGTTTCCCAAAATTTAGCAATGGAGATTATTGGAGAAACACACAAAGAAAAAATGAGAGTGTAAATGCAATGATATAGTTAATTTCGAAAGATGACAAGGAAGAAGCTTTTATTTAAAATTACAGATGAAAGGTATCAAATCTCTTTGAGCCGTTTTAAACGTAAATGCCATTAAAACTTATTAATGACGCACTAAATTTTCATTGTTTCCTTTATTACTCATTTAAACCATCGCATCGCAAATGTGTAAGAAATACTTCAAGTTGATGAGTTAAAGCACGTGATGTCGATTATGTGATTGCAATAAAGATTATCGCAATATCAAAAACCACAACTCACACTTTCGGTTATGCATTATTTTGAAGTTATTTAGTATTTTGCGACATGCGATGTGAGTGGCATACCTGTTATCCTTTTGAGCGCATTTCATTTGAATGGATAATTATTGCATAATGTGACTTTTTACTATGCGTTGGACCTGATCTAAGTTATAACCATTTTTGCATACTTCCATTGGGTCCGGGTCATATTGCATTTCACAACTTTTCATGGTTCACAAGTTTGGCCTTTATGTAAAAGCCACAATGCGAAGAGTGTTTGGCTTGTTATATCGCAATATTGCAAATCACATATTCTAAAGGTTTTGCTTGTTTCTACTTTTATGAATGTCGTTATGCGATTGCGATAGGTACTTTATTTTGTAAGAAATTCTTTAAGCCTTAGTTTTAATGAAAAGTTTAATGATACCATAAGTCTATTACGGTGGTCCCTCTTATCGCAATTAACAAATTCTGATTGTTAATTAACCTCTGACACACAAGGTCCCACGATATGCGATAAAGCGAGAATAACTAGTCATAAAGGGATTTTGGCTCGATATCCTATGTTTATTAGAAATTTTATTTCTAGTAATTCAAAAAGGAAGTTCTTATGTGCTAAGTTTTTGGAGAAATTTTATAAAGGGTCCCCATTTGTCAATATAATATTAACTATTAAATTGATAAATGGGCGGGTAGATAATAATACAATAGGTTCTTGTTGCATTAAGTGTTGTGCTTACACTAATTTGGGGGATTGATGTAAAATTGAAGGTTTGATGAAATTTTGGGAAAAACTAAAGGTTGGTTTTGTCCTCCACATGAGTGAGAATGCACACAGGTTTCACGTGTGGGTTTTTAAAAGAAAAATCAATAAATCTGCTTAAAATTTGCAGAATTTTCAAACTACCAACTTTCACCTTGATTTTCGTGTATATGGAGGTGAATCTTGGAATTATGGTGGAATTCGTGTTTACCCAATATAGAAAATTATCTAAAACCCAAACCGTTTTCCAAAATTCACATTGTTCTAAGAGATACATGAGATTCTTTGAGGCATTTTTTTTAAAATTGAAGCTTTTTCCAGAATTCTAAAATTATGCACAAATTTGCAAAATTTGTATCAGATATCCATTTTCTTGATTGGATAATGGTTCTACTAGTATCCCCTTGATGGAAAATAGTTGGGATTCAAATCTTCATGTTGTTGGTAAAGGATTAGCTTGTCCAAAACCAACTTTGTAATGTAATTTTGTTTATAAAAACAAAGTTATGCTAGGGTGGAAAAGGTCATTCCTTGCACTCTTATGTTATTGGTTTAGATTGAGAGACAACTTTCTCTTAGGTGTTGGATCCTGAGCATTCAACTCACATTGTAGAAGGTTGAGATATATTTTTAATACAAAAGAATTATGTGTCAGGTTTTACTTTCCTTTCCTTTCAACTGTGATTTTGTAATTTGATTCATTACAAGAGGCAACAAGCTAGTTGGGAGACCCCCCAAGCCCATCTTGTTACCCTCTCTCTCATTTCCCCCTTCTTCTCTACACTTACTTATTTTATAGTTTATAAATCTATTGTGTAGTGTGTTAATTAAGCTTGGGTGTGTTAATTAGAATGATTGATCCCAGGTCCAATAGGTTTTTGGCAAGAATATCACACTCTTTGTTTGGGAACACACTTTTTCATTCAATATCAGTTTCATATCTTTAAATTTGGATCCCTATTTATGCATCAAAAAAAAAATTATTCCTGTGTACTCAACATTTGTCATTTCTACCGTTTTAATTCTAGATCAATTCTTCTTTACATTGAGAAAGGGTGCATACGTTGTTGTTTGGATGATCTATATTTTAATCTAAAAATTGAATGGTGTTAAAACTTATGAATACACACTAGTCCCTTGCATATTTTTTACAGATTATATCAAGAATGCAGATTATAATACAATTGGTGGGATCAAAATTTAAATTGCAAAGTCTAGCACTGTTATTTTCTGACTTAATTATGCGTATGCATCAAAAACAGAGTACGTTGTTTGTCTTATAACACTCAAGAATTAAATAACAAGAATGTTGTATTGTATATGGAAATAAGTGTTGGTCTCACGATGATCCAAATTTTATTTACAAAGAGAGTTGAATTATTGTTATGTAGCTTTCTTGAATAATTATAAATAGAGTAATGGTTTATGCATTCTCTTTAAATGCCTTTTCCTAATGGTTATGAGTAGTAACAAAATTCCCAAATTTTATAAAGTGGGCTTATTTGAAGAAGAGTATGAGTGGATTATTGAGTTTGGGTGAGAATATTTATACACATTGCACAAATTAACAAATTTGGAACTTTTTATGCCTTTATTTGATTTCACAAAGAGATAATTTGTAAGAGGATTGAGAGCATAATCACAATAGACCTGGTGGATTATTTTGATTTAGAATTTTGCATTGAGTGTGATACAATTGATTTTAATTTCTTTTCTTTACATTTTCTTAAGTAAATGCTCAGGTTTCTAGTAAGTTAGCAGCTAGGGTTTTTATTTTTTTAGGTTTTTCTCTTTCATTTCGATTAGCTAGGATTTTTTCTTTGCTTGCAAATACTTGGGTTTGATTTTCTATTATAAATAATTAGAGTATGTTGTCTAGCTTAATCAACATCTAGGGTCTGTTCTTTGATTTCCATTAATTATGGTTTTTCTCTTTTATTACTAATAATTAGGGTTTGATTTCAAATGCTAGTGATTTCTAGGATTGGTTTTTATGGTTTTATTTCCAAAGACTTCTTTTGAGTGCAATATTTGAGCAAGGATTGACTAAGTGCAGGAAATCTAGGTGTGAGAAGTTTCCATATTAGATTAAGGTCTTGTTTTACGAGTTGCAATATTCTTTCTCTAGCATTTCCAGTGTTACATCTCAAATTCCACCGACCCCAAATTGACATTAAATGTTGGTCCATTAACATACCAACAACTACACCCAACATGAACTATACATACATACAAACACACACACTCACAGATATATATTTCTTTAAAACCCTGTGATACACACATTACCTTCTAGTGGGTTCCTCATTACCATATCATCTTGGGGATAAAATCCTAGAAGTGTCCTTAGAAGCCCTCACACAAAACTCCAAGATTCCTTTACACAAAACCTTTGGTTTTACGTGGAACAACCATGCATAAATTAAATATAATAACGTTTCCCCCCCAAGGGTAGTTATAGCTATATGTTCCTGCCATATGGTACAATAATTTCCAATGGGTGGGGCCCTCACTTGCCACACAATCACGGGGATAAAATCCCATGAGTCTTCCCCATTGCCTTCATATAATAGCGCCTAGGTGACAAGGAGTTTTCCTATACACCTACATGTATATATATACATACACATGGCATTCAACCCTAGTTTACCATTCTTATGTGCCAATTAATCCCAGGGATAAAATCTCGAGTTCCTTTTGCACCTCCAATGAAAATTTCTAGGGCCTAAGGAAGTAGATAGAGAATCCCTTTATGTTAATTGATGGAAAATTATTTTGTCCTGGGACATAAATCAAAGTGATTTCAGTATCGGCTCCTCTAAAGAATTCTAGGGTGACATCATCAATCTATTTCATCAGAGTGATCTCTGCCAATGTCATACCCTCCACATGGCCTCATATGAGAGTTCCATGTGTCACCTATTTTTATCCCATTTGGACTTTCCAAATGGATGAATTTTGATGCCAGGTGTGTCGTCATGAGGGAACCACATTGTCATCCTTCCACATCATGTGCCATGTTGGCCTAGGTCCCACCAAGGGTCCAATCACTTGCGAAACCAAGTTTTTTTCATTATAAACAAATTTGAAAAAATGGATTAATCTCATCATTTTTACAAAGTTAGTATCTATGAACATACACCCTGCTTGATATGATCAGGCTTGCATGCCATGTAATCTTCAAATTTAAATCTGATATTTCCTCCATGAGAGTCCTACAAAACCTCCAAGGTCCCAAACCTCTAAGGCTCGTCCAATGCTTGAAATTCCTCGTCGCCATCTGTTGCCTTGATGGGCCCTGACCCAGGTTCAACGTTAGTCAGCCAAGAAAATCCCTACACTACTGGCCCTTTCGGCATTAGCCCATGGAGCATGGACCGAAGTCTCACCCAAAGCAATATAGGGGGATGCAGGAACCAAGTTTCCGCACCCTGAGATGGTCGTGATGTTGGTCTATATTTCCTGATCCTGCTTTCGTGCAGATCGACAAGCCTTTAGGGCATATCGATGTTCCTTTTCTTCCATCCTTCAGTACCTCTACGAAGGTACTCAACTAATCTTCGCGCAACCCTAACCTAAGGTCCACGAACTTATGTGCCTCTGTGACTGCACTACTCTATAAGTTCCCAAGTTATCTTAAGTGTTACCTAATCTACCATGCATTTACAGTTACCTTCATTTAAACCTTTAAACTTTCTTGTGTTCAATTAACAGATATAATCAAATACATTCGCACATCAAATAAGAATTATAGTGTCAACCCAGATCGTAACATAATATAATTAGATGCATTAAACAGAGACAAAATATACAGTGATTGTAGAATAATTCTCTCTATTGATATCTCAAGTTTAGTACAGACTACATCTGCCCTACGCACACAGCTACAAGGGTCTGCGTACCTAGTTGGGGACTTCCACCCTAGGCCTCTGCGCACTCAGCTGCAGAGGCTCTACCTATGCTAAGCCTTGAGAACACTTAGAACTTCTCACCCAGAATCCTCCTTACCCTTACTACTCCTCTCTTAAACTCTTCTAAGACTCCATCATTATACAATTCCATGGTCTATGGACCATGGGTAGATCTTTACAACCGAAATGATACTTTACAAAGCAAGGGCAGACAACCCTTTGACCTCTTCAGGCTCCACGACCATAAAATTCGGAGACTTTATGTTTTTATTACAAAATTTGGGCCTTCTGCCCCAAACATGGGCTTTTAGCACCAAAACTGGCTCTTGGGGGAACCCGTTCCCAACACGCCCCCAACACAAATATGGTGACTTGCTGTCGAGTCACTCTGTGGGCGCAGAGATCTTGGCACAAAGACCCCCCATCTCGACCTGTACGACTGCTACCTTGGCAGTGCAGTGCACAGTCACCTGATTTATTTCCTCCACCAAATGCTCTGTTGCTGGCCCTGCACTATTAGCCTGAAGCTTCGTATGAGTCTCCTACAGACTAACCAGCTTGCCTTCAATGGAGGTTGTGATCAAGTAGGCCTCATCTAACCAAGGCTTCAAGCACACCTTCAGCATTGCCTCTTTATGTTGAGCTACATCTACCTGCTCCTTCAATGCCTTGGCCTCCTACAAATTTGCGAGTCTCTGTATGAGGGAAATAGTACGTGTTGTCCCTTTTACCTCATCGTAGCACTGCTGCAGCTCTCACGCCTCTATTTCCAACTACTACATAGTAGGGTCTTCTTGTAGGCTAGTTAGTACTTCGAACGACTGTTCAAAAAGCATTTTGTAGTCTGCCACTGCACTTTCTATTGCCATTATTGCCTCCATTATAGCAGTCAAGTGTTGCTCATTGAATTCCGGTGGAGTTAAAGGTTGGGCCCTCAACTGCAATTCTGCAGTTTGGTGGTTCAGCTCCAACTTAACCTTTGCCAATTCTATGCGGGCGTTGCGCACCCTCGTAAAGAGTTTGTGAACGTGCACATCTACCAGATCATCTGTAGGAATGGCCAACTTCGGTACCATTCGACGTGCTTCCTCCATGATCTGGACTATGCGATTGTTCTTATCATCCATGTCGTTTGTAGTGGCGATGGCATAATCTCACTGGACGAGCATATGAGCATTATTAATTATATTCTCTCTAATTACCTACAAAGCGTGCTGGTCATAGGCCCTGAGCTCAGGGATCACCCCATCCTGTAGTAGGTAGAGTGCTTCGCTCAGAAGTGTTGCCAAGTTTAGCCCTACTCCCTTGAGTGTGCTGACAATGGGCATGTTAGCTTCAGTCTCTGTCATCAATTCTCCATCTAGCAGCACTATGGCTCGGGAGCCCTTCGCATGCAGCATCCCAGCAGCTTCTGAAGTACTGATGGCCAAACTAGTGGATGTCATGCCGATCTGTGTTGCCTGAATCTGTAGCTCTCATAGATTCACTTGAATGGGCCCCAACGCTTGCCACTATTGTTGCTCAAACTGATGCAACAGTTTTGTGATGGCATGCCGCACTGTATCACCAATGTCATTTAGATCCCCCTCTGTTAGGGTGATCGGGTCCATGGACATCTTGCTAGCCTTGGACTTCTTCCAAGACCCTACTTTTTCTTTAGATGCTTGATATGAAATGGAGGTATCTGTGGGTCTGCTCCTCCCTATTATGTTGGATTGTCCTCTTTTTCCTCTTCTTCTGGGGAAGGTGAATTCTGTTTTTCTATTATAGACATTTTTGGGCACTGCAACGCCAATCATAAATGTCCATAAATTGAAGGCTCCTAAGTCCCTAAAAGTGTTTCTTCACTACCTAAAGGAACAAGGTCAGCTGATTACATCATCTCCCAGAAGTTCTCCACTAAAAACTGCTCAGAAATGGTCAAAACTTGACCATACTTAATACCTAGTGCAGAGGGTGCAATGCATATCACCTTCCCAGTGTAAATGGTGCGATGCATACTGAATGGCCCCTCTGTAGGGTGCTATGGGCGAGAATGGACAAATGTCAAAGACAGTTTGTGAGGTGGAAGATCATGGAATCTTCCAGAAGCTTCCCCTCTGACACTTGCCTCTCCGTTTTCGACCAGGGATGAGTAAGAGATCATCAGTCTCCAAGTGGAATCAAGAACTATCAGAGAGAGGACACTAATCAAGACCCTAGAAGATGACTAACCCCCTACAATCATCTATATATGGATCCCTCATCACAAAGATCTAGATGCTGGAATCTTGTATCTTGTAGAGAAGTGTTGTTGGTTTTCTGGTGAAACTTCATAGTGTTGGGTGATCTAAGCTTTACTTGAGGTGAAGAAGGGCTTTCTTGCTGGAGGATGATGCTGGGTTAGAACTATTGGTTGTAATCCTCTTGCTTTTCTTGATATTAATAAAGCTATTCAAGTTTTCCTCCATATTCTTGTATGTTTGATTATATATGCATTTGTATGGTTAACACATATCTGGCTGTGTTATTTATGAATATAGATCTCTATTCTTCGATAGTAGTATGTTTCTTTGATTCCACAGGTGCTCTTTGAAGCTGGGCAGATGAAGAAGAAGCGCCAAAGATCTATTAGTAAGGAGAGGAATCAAACAAGGGAACCAAGCGCAAGACTAAGGTTGGTGTCCTTTGTTCCACTCTTATCTATTTTCATAAAGGAAAGCGAAAGTAGACTTTACTTGTTTGTTTCTAAGATAGCTACCATTCTTAGTGGGAATAGCAGCTCCGAGTGGATACTATTCCTGATAACAAGAGTATAAAACTTAAGCCCACATGGTGTAATCACCACATAGGGGAGGATATAATAGTAAAAAGGCTTGATAGATTCTTGATTTCCACTGGGTTGGTGGAACAATTTAATTTTATTCATCATTGGGTTGGTTTTGAGGGGGAAATATAATTATTCCCCCATTTTGTTGGAACTAAAAGGTCATGGTACTAAAATTGGAAGCCCCTTCAAACTTAACTCATCCTAGATTAAAGAGGAAGAGTTATATTCTCTAATCAAATAAGGCTAGATTCCTTTTGACTAACATATAGGATGTTCAACGACACAACATTTCAAGGAAAGTTTAAAGAGGATTAAAAGTAAATTTGTTGAGTGGGTGAAGTGAAAACACAGAAAATAAGAGGAGTTTCTAGATATTGAAAGGGAGATTCAATCTATATCAAACTCCAATGATCGAGGTTTTTTTAATGTGGCATGTAGGAAGCACTTAGTCCATCTAGAATCCAGAAGAAAGGCCATCTTGGAGGCTCAAGAGGTCGTGTTAAAATTGGAAACTAGGGCCAACTTCCATCTCTGGAAAACTCATATTGTGGAGATTATTATTCCATTGGATCACTCTTTTGGAGAGGTACGATTGTGATATAAAGATCATCTCATTCTGACAAGTAGAAATGGAATTTTGCATTTATTCTTTCTCATGGAAAAATTGTCATGGTCAGCCTCAATCAAGCATAGGCTCATGAATTCCAATGGATGTGTCTCCTCACCCTCAAAGAAGTATATAAATAGAAGAGACCCTTCTCTATTTTGGACATCATACACTCATCACATCTTCTTCTCTTTCATCTTTTGATTGGTTCATACAACTTGGAGTCTCTCTCTCCTTCACATGTGTGGAAGAGAGCATATTTCTAGATTAGTTTTGGAGGCCGAAAATTTCAGGTATTAGAGCATGCATCTACTAGCGTTGACTTGGAGTATTTTACCAACATTGAATTCTATTTTGTGGGAATAATTTTGATTTCTGTTGGCTGCATTATTTGGCACATATTTCAAGGTGATTGGGGATTGTTTGACCGAGTTGACTGACACAATGAAACTTTGGTTTGACTGCAGAATTACAACATACTTTGAATGGGTTGACCGAGCAAGTTTTGGTTTGACTTTGACTCCCTTGGCAGGTTGCATTCTTCTGTTGTTGACTGAGCTTCTTGGAGGACGTTTTTGGGCATATTTGACCATCATTGTCTTTCTGGTTAGGGCTACATTAACTACTGATTTGACTATTGAGTTGGAAGAACTATTTTGGGCTTGTATTTCTAATATTTGTACTCCCTCTCTCTCTGCTAAACTGTTGAAGAATAATAATAATATTTGATCAAAGGGTTTCCTCACATTAGGGTTTGTCCCTGGCATCCGCCACACCTTGTGTCCCCTTGTCTTGGATTTTCTTCTACATATGTTTTTATGTTCTATATGCATTTATTGTCAATGTGTATAAGTTGTGATTGCTACTTAAGATAATAGGAAATTGTTGTTGGGTTGATAAGGAACATTGAAGTAAATTGTGCTAAATCATAGAACATACCATTTTTATCTAAAATTAACATGGTATCAGAGGTCATGTGAAGAAAAAGGCCAAGCAAGAGTGAAGAAAAGAAATCACTAAGGGAAGTTGTTGGACAAGTACTTGGAACTAGTCCTAATGACGACATCTTTCTTCAAATCCAAGGACAAGATTAAGGACATATCCAACTATTTGAATGGAAGATGACTTTGAATTTGACATTAGAAGAAAATCATGCAATGGACTATGTCAAAGGAAGAATAACATAACCTCCTTCAAATGTATCTGCGGCTTCACAAACCAATTACAAGAAAGGTGAGGTTAAAGCTAAGAACATTATTTTTTATTCTATTCATAAGCATTTGGCTGCCTATATTTCTGGTTTGGAAACATCTAAGGAGATGTATGAAATATATTTTGGATGTTCAAAGTAAACAATGCAAATCAAATTCTCTTACTCAAGAACAAGCTAAAAGATATCAAGATGGATAGAGGAGAATCCATCCAATCCTACTTCATGAGGATTACTGAGATCAATAATGATCTCCTATCTATTGGAGAAGTCATTGGTGATAGGGAGCTCACACTTATTACACTTGGAGGCCTTACAAGAGATTTGGATGTGTTTAACACTACCATCCTCAATAATGACAGGATTTCATGATTTCATGAACTATTGGCCAAATGCACTTAAGAAAAAATAAGGATGATGAAAAGAGACAAGCCCTCAGATGGAAATAATACTACCACCTTCTCCACTCATTCTAAGAGGAGGAACAATGCTGGTCCAAGGAATCAAGGACAAGGGTTCAAGTCAGATTCAAAGAAGGAAGGAAAGGAAGGTGCCTCATATGTAATAGGTTTGGACACTTTGCTAGAGAGTGTCCTCAAAAGAAGGATACTCTAAGAGATGATGATAAAAATAACAACAACTACAAAGGCAATGGCTATCAAAGGAACAACAGGTTCAATAACAAAGGAAAGAGGAATGCTCTCACTGCACAAAATGGAAATGGTTTTCCTCCCAAGAAGTCGAGAAACTCCAGGCATGAAGAAGTTAATGTTGTAAAGAAAAAAAAATGTATCTTATTTCTGCCCTCACCATGACCTCTCCTTTGGATACATTGGATCATTGGTTGATGGACAGTGGTGCCTCAAGGCACTTCACTAGGTACAAATAAAATTTCTCAAACTTGGTTGAAAATAATACAAATATGGAGATTATACTTGGGGATAATGCCACTTATCCCGTGAAAGGAATTGGGACTGTCACTCTTCACTTAAATCAAGGTCAAATCCTCCACTTACAAGAAGTACTATATGTACCTGATCTGAAAAAGAACTTGTTCTCTATTTCTGCAATGGAATATAAAGGTTTCAAGGTGACATTCATTGATGGGAAAGTTTGTGTTTGGAAAAGGAACCCAAGAGATGAATTCACTCTTGGATTCATGGTTGAAGGTCTCTATCAAGTAGGAGTAAGTTTGTTGGGAGAAACGACTTGTGATACTTCGCTTCAACTTGAATTATGGCACCAAAGATTTACTCATCTTCATTTCAAATCCTTACCTTATGTAAGGAATGGTCACAGGTATGCTCGAATTCAACTTAAATCATGAAGGTGTTTATCAGGGATGTGAAGCTGGAAAACATATGAGGGGACCATTCCCCTCAACTGAAACTCAAACCACCGATATTCTCCAGTTGGTCCATTTTGATCTATCAGGTATGTTTCCCGTGATATATTTGGGTGGATATTTGTACTATAATATTTTTGTGGATGACTTCTCTCGCAAAACATGGATCTATTTCTTAAAGAAGAAGGATGAATTATTCAAATGGTTTTTCTCTTTCAAAGCCTTGATCAAGAATCTGACAGGGAAGAAGATTAAAATATCGAGGAGTGATAATGGTATTGAATATGAGTCAAATGAATTCAAATAATATTGTAGATAAGTTGGCATTAAGAGGGAGACCACTACCGCATATACTCCTGAACAAAATGGTGTTTCCAAAAGGAAGAATTGTACTATCATAGAAGCCATCCGTGTTATGCTTCATGATCAAGGTTTTTTGAAGTTATTATAAGGAGAAGATGCCAACACCATTGTGTATGTCCAAAACAGATGCCCACATCAAGCTTTGGACTTCAAGAGACCTGAAAAGGTTTTCACCGGTAAGAAACCTGATGTTTCTCATTTTAGAATTTTTTGTTGTCTTGTATATTTTCATGTGTCGAAAGAGAAAAGAAAAAAAGTAGAAGCATTTGGGAAGAAAGGAACGTTTGTGGGCTACAGTGAAAATTCAAAGGCATTTAGAATCTATGTGTCTAGTCAAAGGGAACTGGAATTAAGTCATGATGTCACTTTCGATGAATATTCTTCTCTTAGAAAGATCTGAGATATTCCTATCCCTAGGAAGGATAATGATGATGATGATGCATAAAAGAAGGATGAACCTCCATCTGATGAATCGATTCCTGATGTTGAAGGTTGATGGATCCCATTGCTCCACCTCCTAGTGAGCCCTCTACTTCAAGAAAAAGACCTTAGGGGCTCAAAGATACTTTGGAAGATGCTGAGAAACATATTGCACCAAGGAGGACATTTCATGAAAGAAAGAAGCCAAATAGTTACCAAGGGTACTTAGCTTCTATGAGTACCATTGTACAATTTGAGCCTTGTACATTTGAATAAGTCGTGAAGCAACAAGTTTGGAAGGATGCGATGAAAAATGGGTATGAGTCGATCATGAAGAATGATGTCTAGGATGTGATTCCTAGACCTAAGGAAAAGTCAATGGTCACTACTAAATGGCTCTACAAGATCAAACATGGAGGAAATATCAAACATGGAGCTGATGGGAGTGCTGAAACGTTCAAGGCCAAATTTGTTGCTTGAGCCTTCTCTGAAAAGGAAGGAGTAGAATACAATGAAATATTTTCACCAGTTGCCCAATATGCCACCTTCTGTTCAATTATAGCCCTTGATACCTCACAAGGATGGAGCCTACACCATATGGATGTCAGAACTGTCTTCTTGCATGGCTATCTTAAAGAGGAAGTCTATGTGGAACAACTTGAGGGGTTCGAGGTTCAAGATCATGAGATACATGTATGCAGGTTGAAGAAAGCCCTCTATGGGTTGAATCAAGCCCTTACAACTTGGTATGAGAGGATTGATAACTATATTATGAAGTTTGGATTCACAAGGAGCGATGCTGACCTCAGCCTATACTTCAAGGTTGAAAAGGAGAGACCTCTCATTCTAGTCCTTTATGTGGATGATCTCTTTCAGACATGTGATGACCTTCTCATTCATCAATGTAAGAGGGAGTTGGCTTCCGAGTTTGAGATGAAGGACCTAGGATTGATGCATTATTTCCTAGGGTTGGAGGTCTGGAAAAATCCAAGTGATATTTTCCTTTCTCAAGGAAAATACATTATGAAGTTATTTGAGAGATGTGCGATGGTGGGCTTCAAGTCCGTGACTACTGCAATAGAACTCAACTTTAAGAAGCTACGTGGAAGTGTTGTTGGGCTTAGATTGGTGAACCCTACCGAGTATCTTCAACTTGTGGGGGCCTTGATTATTTTGGTCCAATATATGGTCGAGCCTCATCACATTCATTGGTTAGCTGCCAAGAATCTCTTGAAATATGTCTGAGGCACAATCCACTATGGACTAAGATACACTGTCGAGAATTTGAGGCTACATGGATATACAAATGCTGGCTAGGCAGGTAGTGTGGTGTATTGTAAGAGCACATATGGGTGCTTCTTCTCTTTGGGGTTTGCTTCTATATCTTGGATGAGCAGGAAGCAGAAATTAATTGCATTAAGCACCGCCGAGGCCGAACACATTGCTGCGAGTATGGCCTATTGTGAAGCTATTTGATTGTGGAAGCTCTTTAGTGAGCTATTTGAGCACATGTTGGATACCACTATGATATTCTACGATAACCATAATGGGATTCACCTAATAGAGAATCTCGTGTTCCATGATCACTCCAAGCACATTGATATCAGGTACCACTTTATCTGAGATATGATACAACAGGGAGCAATAAGGCTCCAACACTTAGAACAAATGGGCATGTCACCAACATTCTCATGAAGCCTTTGGGGAAGGTCAAATTCTTAACCTTTCGAGTGAGACATGGAGTTATGGAACGACCTTCCTATGAGGGTCTCATATGAGTTGGACATAGAGCTCTGGGAGCTCCTAGGGGCATGGGGTACTTCTTGGAGTTATGAGTGACCAAAGGGTGAGTGGTTCACCTTCCCCTATGATACCCCATTCTATTTAAAATGTGTGTAAGGTGAGTGGTTCACCTTCCCCTAGTGGTGCGCTGGATACAGGGTGAGTGTTCACCTCTCCTTAGTGGTGCGCTGAATACAGGGTGATTGGTTCACCTTCCCCTGTGATACCCCATTTTAGTCAAAATGTCTGTAGGTTGAGTGGTTCACCTTCCCCTACCCAGACACATACATGTAGGGTGAGTGGTTCACCTTCCACTATGATTGACATATGGATAGGATGCGTGGTTCACCTTCTCATATGGCATATGTGTAGGATGAGTGGTTCACCTTGTCCTGTTGATGCCCTGGCACACATCCTACCCATAGAGTCCGGATCTCATGGGAAGTACCTATCATATGGCCAATGAGGTGGGTAAACATGGTTAGGGACCATAGCATTACTGATGGACACATTGTGTACTTCTGTAGTCCCTATGACTAGGATGCATGGTGTTCAACAACTTGATCTAGGATCAAGGACTGACTTTTGTTAGTGGAGAGTGATATGATCTAATGTATCGCTCTCGATCACTTCTTCTTCATTATTACTTCATGGTTCAATAGAGCAGAGCAGAGAAATATAGGGCAATGATGGTAGGGATGGTACAGGATGACATGATGACATGATGACAGATGGATTGGCAGGTGGAATTCTCCCTAGTTGAGAGGGAGTGTTAAAATTTGAAACTAGAGCCAACGTACACCTTTAGAAAACTCATATGATGGAGATGATTATTTCATTTGATTCCTCTTTTCGAGAGGTACAATTTTGATATAAAGATCATCTCATTTTGACAAGCAGAAATATAATTTCGAATTTATTCTTTCTCATGGAAAAATTGTCAAGGTCATCGCTAGTCAAATGTAGGCTTATGAATCCCAATGGATGTGTCTCCTCACCCTCAATGAAGTGTATAAATAGAAGTGACCCTTCTCTCATTTGGACATCATCAAATCATCACATCTTCTTATCTCTCCTCTCTTGATTGATTTGTACAACTTAGAGTCTCTCTCTCCTTCACATGTGTGGAAGAAGACAGATTTCTGGACTGGTTTTGGAGGCCGAAAACGTCAGGGATCAGGATATGTACTGACCAATGTTGACTTCTGTTTTGTGGGAAAATTTCAATTTATGTAGGCCGCATTCTTTGGCATGGATTTCGAGGTGATAGACTGTTTGACTGAGTTCACTATTGTGTTGACTTTTTGGTTTGACCACAAAATTACATCAAACTTTGATTGGGTACATGTTATAGACATTTTTGGGAACTTCAAACCCAATCATAAATGTCCATAAACTGAGGGCTCCTAAGTCCCTAAAATTGTTGCTTCACTGCCTAAAGGAACAAGGTCAGCTGATTACATCATCTCCCAAAAGTTCTCCACTGAAAACTACTCATAAATGGTCAAAATTGGACCATACTGAAACCCCAGTGCAGAGGGTGCGATGCATATCACCTTCCTAGTGTACAAGGTGTGATGCATACTAAATTTCTCCTCTCTAGGGTGTGATGGTCCGGAATGGACAAATGGCAGAGACAAAATGCGAGGTGGAAGATCATGGAATCTTACAGAAGCTTCCCCTCTGACACTTGCCTCTCTGTTTTCGACCAGGGATGAGTAAGAGATCATCATTCTCCAAGTGGAAGCAGGAACTAACAGAGAGAGGACACTAATCAAGATCCCAGAAAATGACTCACCTCTCTGTAATCATCTATATATGGATCCCTCATCACAGAGATCCAGAGGCTGGAATTTTGTATCTTATAGAGAAGTGTTGTTGGTTTTCTGGTGTACATTCATAGTGTTGGGTGATCTAAGCTTGGCTTGAGGTGAAGAAGGGCTTTCTAGCTGGAGGATGATGCTGGGTCAAAACACATGGTTGTAATCCTCTTGCTACTTTTCATCTTAGTAAAGCTATTCTAGTTTTCCTCCATATTCT
>APFE030869912.1:26363-40248 GCA_000404065.3 Pinus taeda | reverse complement strand
GGAGGAGGAGGAGCAGGAGTAGGAGGAGGAAGGCAGGGGTAGAGGCGGAGAAGGAGGAGTAGGAGGAAGAGGAGGGGGTGGAGGCGGAGGTAGAGGCAGATGGCAGGGGGGAGGAGGAATGGATCGAGAAACACCAAGCGTTGGTTTTACACTCCCATTATGTATTTACACTAGATTTAATTTTGGTGTCAGGCCCATTGACATTCATATTAGAGTCATAATTTATTGATGTCTTTTCCAACATGCATACAATGTGGTGTACTGCATTTGTGCATTTCCTTCACCACTTCTGACCCTAGTTCCTTCTAGATTGGAAGATAATTTGTGTGTCTTATCTACTTTAGTTATAATTATTAATATGTCTATTTCCTCAAATAAACTTGTATGTTCCAAAATATGCATGTTCAATTAATTACACATATTTCTATTAAATATATGAATAATAACTTAGTAAGATTTAGTTCCCTACAATAGTGTATATTTGGTGCATTTCCTTACTAAGGGTGTTTTAAAAGACTCTTCCATGAGTAAAATTTTTAGAATTCGTTTTAGGATGGAACCCACTTAATTAACCATAAATTTATTTATGTCCATTTATATACTTTTATTTAAAATATTGCAACATTTCTTCCCTTGAGATCTCTCATAAGTATCATCTACATTCTAGTTAAGGAATGTCCTTACATAGCAATCATTGACTCATAATTTTAATTTTAATATGAGTATAGTAATATGGTGATAGTATGGTAGAAGAGACCTATTGGTACAAAATTAAACATAGTATTCAACTTTCTTTATTCTCCATTAATATTTTCAACACTCTCATGTCCATTTATCTTGCATGATGACCACATCCCTAGAATTTCTAATCCAAATTTTTAATCCAATAATCATAGACTACAATTTGTTCATCTATCAAGTTCGAATATGAACAAGGTCTATCATTTAAAGTATATTAAGCCATTTTTACCTCATGGCTCATGGTATAGAGTCCTTTTGCCCTCCTAAGAGAATTTAATGACAACTTAAGTTTTGGGGAACATATAAAGAAAAAGAATTTTTACCTTCTACATAATTTACAACACTTAATAATTAGGAAAAATAGATCAGTGACCAATTTTCCATTTATACTTATGGAAATTAAATAACACGTGAAATGTTGTTATTTCATGTATTACTCTTAACTCTACCACAAAATGTAGCCAGACTAGATAGTGTATAAAGTGAACAACTGTCACAAAATTTATTGGATGCATCCTATCTCCTAGCTCTTTGAAGGAGATCATTCGAGAGATGCACAACATCAAACATTATGAACATTCCATTGTGAGTGGAGAAAATTTCATGTCTCCAGATACACTGGATTGTATTGCTAATTTGACCAAAACATTTCGCTATTTCTTTTTCATTGAGTGTTTAGAAAATTAGGTTAATTTTTAATTTACTTCGATTAGCATCCTTCCTCAATTCATTATTTAAATTGGCTAGGCTATGTATTTTAGAATTCAATGAATTAAAATAAATCCTCAACAAAACAAATTTCCAAATCGTCTAGACCAAATACAATAATTTTAACCTAATTACAAATGGATTTCAGTCAACCTCCTTCCTCAATTCATTATTTAAATTTAAATAGGGCAAACAACGTTTTTGGCATTTAACATTAGAAAACACTTAATCCTCTTCACCCAAACCTAGTACAATAATTTTGAAGCAGAGTTTAAAAGAGAGATTGAAGTGTAGCATATGTAGTGATTATGTAATTGCATATGATTTTCCTACCTCCCATATGGTGCACCAGAATGGTTTAAGGAAAAAAACGTTGGTCACCCCTCTCAAATTAATCCATAAATTGCCATTGTTTCTGGTTGTCACTAAGAATGAATAGAATAGTTATGAAATCAAGGAAAGTTGGCAAGAATTTACACTGAAGTGAGCCAGTATACCTTAAACCATACTTGAAACACGAAACAGAAAAATCATGAAAATTTCTTCATATGAGCAAGCCGTCATAAAAGAAGGCTATGCGAGAGTCATCATTGTGATCATAGCCAACTTTTTCCCCGAGACATTTATGGATTGTGACTCTCAACACATGGCTTAGACTTTCCCATTAGGATGCCAGATTTTCAACAACACCCGCTCTCCTCTTTCCAGATATTAATTTTTGCAACGATGGCCTCAAGGAAGTTTCACAGCCTCCCTTACTAAACGACTGCAACACCTTGTGATATCTCCCTCTATGGAAGAATTCAAAGGAAATCTAATGCAAAATACATCCAATATAGTTTTATCAACGAAGAGGATGAAATTTGATACCAACGTATCGAATAGACATTGTGTACCCTCCATGCGAGGAGAAATTAAGACATGAGAAGATAAGATGAGCAAGATTTTCCCAGTGTGACTTGTCTATGTGCAAGTAAGGATAAGTGTTATCCAAATTACATAAGAAGACAAGAGGATAACCACTCACAACAAGTTTTCATTTGCTTGCGTACAAGTTGTCATTTGTTTGGTAGCTTCACTCGCTTGCCTACCTAAGGGATAATTGTCCCCGACCTAAAGAGCGCCTCATGTTCTTATTACTTTTTCACCCAGAAAGAAACTCATAATTTCATAAGACCTTTACAAGTATTAGGATTAATTCAGGTGAATAAGGTTATTGTTTTCAACATGGAATGCAATTTCAATGCATTAAGGTATTAAAGGCACTCTTTATCCTTATTTGAGCAGTTAGCGATAACAATTTCATACTTGGCCATGGAATGTCCAACCAAGTCTCTTTTTCTCAGATAAGGTGGATACTCACATTGTTCTCCCCGAAACTAAGAAAGGATAACCATTATCCTACACCAAATTCCTCTTAATGCCTCTAGATCAGCAAATAGGGCCCAAAACAGGCATTATTGGGGACCGAAAGGGAAACTACAACCCTTAATGGGATTTTATCCAACAACCTAGTTTGGAAGGTGTCTCTTTAGCTTTAAACCTACCAATAAAACAAACTACTTCCGAAAACTACCAAAATCCAATGTCATCACTCATAGTAAACTATTATAGGGTCAGTATATACAGACACAATCACTTAACCCATGATTACATGAAAGCAGGTGGAAGTGATTTTATCCATGTTGTGATTCTATTACCCAGAAATTGGATTTCATGTATTTGGAATGTTTTTATTTGTATTTAGTATCAAAGGAACCTCTGGCTTCATTAATAAACTATTTTGACAGTTTATTTTATTATCATTCATTGTCTCGATATTTTTTTTCATGGTCATGATTTATCTCTAGCACTTCTAACTACTTATGTAACTTTAGATAATGCTCATTTCCTGTTTAAGAAATAACCCTGAGGCTAAGGTTATCTAAAATTGAGAAGTACTCACTGCGGATAAACAAAAATGATCATTTCAAATACATTAACAAGAAGGTTTACAACACCTAGCCATCGATATTCATATCATTTATATGGTAGATTGGGTCCCGACTTCCCTATTGACAATCCTCAGAAATCAAAACTTGAAATCACCATATTTGCTTCATGCCTATTCGTGGTTCTAGCATTGAACCAGATGTCGAAGGATTTAAACATATGGGCATTCTTAACTTGGTAGGAAAGATTCCGAGCATCTAAAATGGCATCACCGGAATGTCACATTTCTTGTGGTGCGCCTTTTACACTACACTTTTGTAGGGCTTCTCAGCGCTTTATTAGGACCATTTATTTGCATAAATATTCAAAGTTACAATTGTTCATTAGCCCAATGTATGGTTCAATCAGTCATACTTTGTTGTTCTAAAATATCGAAGTTCATTGCAAGTTGTAGTAGCAGTTATTGGGGTTTTATTTGTAAAAATATCTTAGCAAATTCCTAAGAGAAATTCCATCGGTTGTCTTTAAATTTGGAACATCCCAATTTACCAGGATTCTCCTTTCTACTTTGTTTGTAAGAAAAATTTCAATATTTGAGTTATGTAGAGTATTGTAACTTACTCTTTTAAATGTTCACATATTTTACTTCTTGGCCATGTTTATCTCTCTAGAGACACTTTAGGTCCCTAAGGGCTTCTTTGTGTGAACAATATAGTAGGTCCCAATATAATTTTCTTATTTTTGCTTGGGAATAAGTAGAGAGGAATTTATAATTTTTACAAAACCTTTACTTTTTTGGAAACTTATTAATTGTACATATATTAATGTCTATAGAATTATGCTATAAGTTTCCTCATTTTGACAATCTTATTATGTCTAAAACTAATGAAATTAAAGCATGAGTGTGTAGACTAAGTTCTATGCATACACAAGGAATATGTTGGGCTAGAGTATATGTATAATAGGGTAGATCCTATTACTATGCACAAGGTGGGGCAAAATCTAGCCTTTAGCTCTGCATATGTCTATCATAGTTTTTTTCTTTTTTTTCTCTTTTTCTTTAGCATAAAGGTGTTATAGGAAGAATGCAAACCACCAAGCTTATTGAACTTCCTAATTTAGGACCTAAAGCTCATTCATACCCAACCTAGAACTGCCTACTTCCTATTCACCCCCGAGCTGAGAGTTATTTTCATTCATCAACTACCTCATGATGATCTCTTCCATGGGTATCAAATACCCTCTTTCATGATATGGTTTCCATTATTTTCATCATTCTTTTATGGGTCTTTTTATCCATTTTCCTACGCTTTTCCTAGAAAAGCTTGCCTTTATATTCCGTGAGGATTTTGCTCATCAAAGCTTGCCTTTTCTCAGGCAAGGCTTTTATGGTTTTCCTTAACTTACCATCTTTCTCCCGCTAAGTAGTTTAATGGATATATATATCCAAATCCATTATCTCATCTAGATCTAGATCTAGAAGTCTTATTATGAATATTATTTATTCCCATTCACCAATGGGATTTGGCAAGAATCTACTCTCTTGGTGTCTCTCTATTCTAAGTGATTAATTATTCTATTTATTTCATAAAGTATCTACTTTTCTTGTTACATGGTAGACCTAGCTTTTCTCAGCTTAGGTTAGGAAAGTTTTACATACAAGGGAGGGGTGTTACATATATGCAATTTTAAACAACACAGAAAGTACAAATTTAAATGAGCAGACATACAATTTTAAATTTTTAAATATGAAACACAAATACAAATTCAAATATAAAAACACATAATGTATATTTCGAAGCTGTAATTAACCTCCTTATCCTACCTTGGAATTTAGCTACTAAGCTCCCATTCTATAAAGTTTCTTTATTTTATCTATATTTAATCGTTAAGATGAAATAATAGCAAGGGTATCTTTAGCCTGCCCTTAGATCATCATTAGTAATTCTACAACAGACTCCACAATCATTATCAATTTAAGAATAGATGGTTCTAGTATCGCCTTTTAACCTTATTGTCAAGGCTTATGTCTGATATTTCTAGTAAACGTGATTTAGTAGATGAATATGGAACTAACCATAACATGCAACCTATAATAATTTCCTTACCTACATCAATGATATTAATTAAACTCTACTATCATGATCATCCATCATTATTATAGGTCCTGTTTCCATCATGCATAACGAATTGGTTAATTAAATACAAATTCTAGATCATGCATTATATAGGTAACGTATCTCATACACACTAGGTACTGTCAGAAACCTGGTGATATTCAAGTCAATTTCATTGGATATCTTAGAGACCCATTTATGCATAACTGAAAAGATGTACAATCACTTCCTTATACTGCATGCAGGAGCATCTAATTTCATTATGCATGACATAAACCATGGTGAACCCTTGATAATACTATGGGAGACACTCCTCCATAATTGTTCCACATGCATGAACATCTACAAACACTAAAGCATGCTACTCTTTCTTACCACTGCAAAGATAATCTTAACAATGTCAATATGCATATGAGAGCACATGATAGTTATGTGCATTATTGAATCCATCATTTCTATACAAGAGGAAATTAAGAAATGCATATATCTAAATTGTTGGATTTAACATCCTAATAATTTTATTAGTACACAAACCCATGTAATTCATTCAAACATTCTCGTGGTGAGGAAACTTAAGAAACTATCTCATAGAAAAACTGGAACAATAAAAGAGACTTAATAAAATATTATCATGAACAAACCAGAATTATCATAGAGAGAGAGTAAGAATCATCATACAAACATGCCACGCATCTGACACCAACTAAAACTTTACTTGGAGGGAGGAGCACCACCACCCAACCATGAATCACCTATGATTCCCCCAGAGCCAAAGATCTTGCAAAGGTTCAACTTCCCTTAATTTATCAATGCACGAGGTATTTAATACACTCTTTCATCATTTAGTTACCGATAGTGGAATCCCACTTTTATGGATTTTTCCATTTTGCCTAGGTCTTTTTTGCAAAAGCTCATCTACATCTCCCACAAGGATTTTCCTCATAAAATCTTGCCTTTATCTCCCAAAAATATTTTATGTCTAATGGGTCTTTAGTTCGCATCCATCCAATGGATGTCCAATCCATCCAAGCTTATCTAGAATCTCATCTAGAAGCTTATCATGAAAGATTCATCTCTATCCCATTCCTCATTGAATTTGGAGAGGATATCTCTATCCCATTCCTCATTGAATTTGGAAAGGATATCCTCTCTCTTAGTGCTCCACCCTCCAAGTGATTTATTTTATTAATTAATTTAATAGCACATTCTCTCTTCATATTACATATCACCTAGCTTTCTGCAGCTTAGTTTTAGTATAGTTTAACCCACAAGGGAGGGTATCACACCTAGCTTCCCTCAGATTAGGTTTATAATCATTTAACAGACAAGGGAGGATAACACAATTATCTTTAGGGAGGATAACACAATTATCTTTAGGAGTGTTAAATACTGCCCTCCTTAAATTTTACATTGTCCTCGATGTACCATTGCATCATGTCCTCATTCACAGGTAGCTGGTTTCAGAATAAACAACGCTCATGGCTCCGCCATTTGATGAAATTTTTCCAATGTACATCAGTCACAAGGAGTGCTATGAGCACATTTCCTTCCATAGGTACATCGGTCTCAAGGAGTGCTCTCCTTTCACAGCTACCTGTAACATTTTTGTCAAACCATTTGTGAGAAATTATAGATGCACAATTTTAGCTAAGATAAATATCATAATCTGTTACTTAATATTATTAAAGTAGCTATTGCTTATCATTTATTTGATCTGAAGAATGCATCTCTTCAGCTTACATTATTTCAAGTGTTTGTGTTCTTATCGAACACTAGCTTCCTACAGTCTCTGTACATACAATACATCAGATAGCATATTCTCCACATTAATATGCCTGCAAGGTCATAACATATTAGTTCACATAACAATATATATTCATCATATATATATTCATTGTAATTGGATATATGCCAAACTGCGATTAACCATAGTTAATTTTACCAAACTTACTTTCCTTCTTCTGGGTAACCTCCAAAGTTTGTTTACCTGGATAGACATCTATCCAATGACTCTATGCATACCTGTACACAAGGTACATTATACACACTAATACACATTTAATTTTTCAAACTCATATCATATGTAGTCATATGGGTACCGTATATATTATTGTGCATATTACCATCTATGTTATAGCCCATCATACCATTCCCATGGTATCACCTACATGACAAAAACTTTGTCCACATATTTTCCTAACATGTCAGTATCATACCAAACATTTGTTTATCTTATCCTAACAATTAAAATAAATATGTTAAGTTGACAAGGAATTTGTATGAGTATGGTTCATTTCTGTATTGAGAGAATGTTTTGTCAAGTGTAAATCATTGTCAGACTTCATGTGGTTGTAACACAATATTCGTAATATAATATGTATTCATGCATAATTTCATCTTAGTTAGATTATAAGCTCATAGTTTAATAATCGTTGGATCAATACTTCATTCTTAAATCATTTACATAGTGTGATTTACTTTTTCCCTTTTTATGTTTCAACAACTTAACCACTATGTATTATACTTTGCGAATGTGAGCATTATGTCAACCATGTTCTTTTATTCTAGAGATTACTCCCCTTTTATAGGTATTCGAGTGGCCACATCTTTAAGGTTTTTGACCTAAATTCACCATGAGTCGCAAGATAATTCCAACAATTCATTAAACTCAAGACTCTTTGATGCCATGGATGGTTGACACATTCCATCAACCAAATGATAACAACAATATTTTTATAAGGCTATAATATTGTACACCCATGTGTTTACATGGAAAATTCATATGCCTCATTATTATGTGTAGAGTTTTGCATGATTATTTCCACTAGAAGTTTATCTTGATGACCCCTTAACCAGGCTTATGATAACAATATTCCAAACAATCCATGACAATGCATGAGTATATGTATCATACAACAATAAAATAATGCTGCAAACATGGAATTACTCTATTGAAGCCATCTATGATGTTAATATCATGATGATATATGTCAATTACATCAATGTTTAAAATGCGCACAAGCTTTCTTAGTCAATATTCTCATATCATGTTCAAAATAATCTACTAACCATATCCTACCAAAAGGGCATTTTTTTCTCATGGTCAGTACCTAACAAGGTAAGTCCTCTTCCATAGCCATAGTAGCTTACTACAGTTTGTGCATAACGTTTGTCATAATAGTAGTTATTAACCGTTATAGCTTGTTAATTTCACTATATCCACAGTTCCTTATCCTATAAACATTCTAGAGTGGATGATTATTTTATCATCATCACACCATTCTCACCATAGATATAATATCCTATGGCATTGATCTTCCCAATCTATCATATTCCTTTTTCACCATTTTTTTTAAGGTAAATAGCTATGTTGGCCTTAATGACTTGGTTATAAGGATTTTAATATAGCAGTAGGAATTAATACCTACTTAATTAATCCTCCAATCTGACCATAATTCTCTCAAGGTACGATGAATCCATTTTTCTAAAATATGAAAATTTCTCATAATTTGCATCTCAGTGTTGTTATTATAATCACTTAATACTTCATGTATACTAAAAAGGATCCACTTTTTAACTAGACGGTAGATTTATTATAAAATCAATCAAGTAATATCGATCTCTTAAATGCAGGGTGCACTTGCCAATTACACCAATGTTAATAAGAACAACACAATACTCACAAGTTATCTTGGTGTAGACACGACATATTCATGAGTGGTACACCTTGCTTGCTTGGTACATGATAATTTATGCTAATTTTAGCTGAGATATAATTCAAGTGACTGAAAGTTCTATATATGTAAAAGTGAATTCCTACATACTTGCATCACATTCCACTGAAAAGATAATTTCTTTCACAGTTCAAGGTATACATAAATACCCACCAAGTACTAACTTTTGAATAATACTAAATCATAATCATTGTTGCTTATCAAAATGATAAGTTCAACAGTGAGTCCAGGAGGTGTCTCAAATCATAACATGGAAGGGTTCCTGCTTATTAAGTATTCACCCAACTCAGGAGGTGTCTGAATTCCTAAAATGGAAGGGTTCCTGCTTATTAAGTATTCGCCCCAACACCTTTTTTTGTATCTCCACATAAATTCTTAGACACAAATTTTTATACTATATAAGAGTGACTTAAAATCTTAACACTATCTTCTTTTCATTTAGCCAACTGGCTACATCATTTTTGTACAGGTGTTCATTTGCCTTTTTATTTTTATTTCAAGGAGAAAACAAACATACATATGCAGGTGCCATCCTATCACTCTAAAAAAACATGTGCATGCTTCAGTTAAACAAAATATTACATGTGTTGCTTATATAATAACCACGTTTTCATCATAGTTCTAAATAATAAAAAAATCAATTCACACTTCTACTCTTACGAGAATATCAAACATAAATTTAACATCAATTTTCTTTTCAAATGATTAATTTCCTTAGACAACTTGTAGGAATAATATCAAACATGGATAGAAAGCACTGTGGTTGGAGGATTATGTCCGTACATTTCTCCTGCCATTTCTATCACTATTTCTATCACTCCCTCCTGCAACCTAATAGCTTCTTTTGAATCATAGATCAAACATTCCATTGGGCTCCCTGTAGAGAAAGAAAATTTCTATCCATTTTATGGACAAGTATAAGATTAGTCAACATGGAGGTTACAACTCTAAGAGTTTTTTCATCGCATGTTTCCCTACATCTATAATTTCGTGAATTCTGAAGGCATTGAGCACATCTCCCCACATAGTTGCATCAGGTTCAAAAGGCATGTTGTCTACAAGGCCTCTACCTCATTCAGCCTTCGAGATCATCCAAGGAGATCAATCATGCAAGCATGGTGATATGCTTTTGGTGTGATCTGATGACATCTAGCCATGGAATTGAAATACACACAACCATTTTCAAACTTGAGTTCTACAGAGTCTTAATAAAAACATATTACAATCTTAATGAAAGCAGTAGTGACAATATCTTATATATGCAATTGCGGTGTCTGAGAGTTTGGCGAATTATTATTCCATTTCACGTTCAAACTATGTTTTGAAATTTATTGTGTCATAAGCCATATAGGTAGGTAAATCCTAGCTATTGATTATGAGGGTCATAAACAAATTATAATGTTTTATGGCTATTAAACATTCAAAACCCACCAAAAGGATTCTAGAAGTGAGATAATTAACATCAAGTCAAAATTAAGGCAAACAATGATGATTGAGAAGACGATAATACTCGCAAGCTCTTCTTCAAATGAGCCTTTGCTTCGTTTTCCCTTCCTCTATATCCCTTCTCCAGAATGAGAACTCACAGTTACTTCTCCTCCACTCTTAATCACTCATTTTAGCGAGGCTATTAGAGTGGAGTGAAGGAATAAGGAAGGAACAACGGATAGTTAGCTCCATGCTCGAATTCCAACAGTTTTTGGGTATGGCATGATAATGTTGGATGTTGGAAACTTGAATACGTCTTAACAATTCATA
The DNA here is from genome assembly GCA_000404065.3 of Pinus taeda. Classification (NCBI taxonomy): domain Eukaryota; kingdom Viridiplantae; phylum Streptophyta; class Pinopsida; order Pinales; family Pinaceae; genus Pinus; species Pinus taeda. Next base: position 29,258 of record APFE030869912.1, on the reverse strand, counting down.
AATATGGATAGGAAATCATTTTAGATGGTGGAAAATCCCTGTGGAATACAACATCGAACCAATCAAAATTTGTCAAATATTGATGCAATTTCTTGGCTTGTCATTGCTATATAGAAAATCATGGAACATTATTTCTGTTCGGTTATTCTTTTAGGGGTACACTCGTCAGATCAGAACCACATGAATGATCCACAACCATGAACCATGACCATGGCTATAACAGTCATGTCTTAATGTGTGATTGATAGAGATATATCCATAGTATATTTACAGAAAACTCCACCGAACATAATCAACAGAATAACAGATATAAATTTATATATACCATTGATAACGCGTATCAAGTTATAGGATCAAAATTTAGAATTCCAATTCAGTATCGTGATAAAAGATAACTGGAAACAAGTGACCTTTTCCAACTCTATGAGATCACAACAGAAAATTTTGACCATCATTTGCTACATCTATCAACTTCCACAGGGTACCAGAGGTAAAGAAATTGGAGGTTGTCCTGGCCTTGACTACGTTTTCTTTTATTTCTGAAGTGGCATACTACCATTGGGAGCATTTCTCCATGGCTTCCCTGATTCGTTTTCTCTATAAGGCATCAGAGAATCATGTCAAGGAGCCAAAGATACTCACAGTTATAGAACTAGATATTTTATTACAGGAGTTACCAATGCTTACTCTCTGCATATTGGATGATGAGCATAAGCATTATCCTAGATATTTATCCCATTACCGATTCTCACATACAAAGTCATGTTCTGCAGTTAACGTTCATACATTCGTAAGACAAAATTTTAGCTTTCCACAATTGAATTCCTTTCTGAGATAAGACAAATGAAAAATGTAGTATTTAAATGGGAAACATCAATCTAAAGCTTTTCTCGTGATGTTTCTAAGCCTTTTTTAGGGTAACCCTATATCTATAAGCCAAAAGTAGGTTTTTGGGATTCAACAATTTCGTACCTCTCTGGGTTATTGGATAAGGTGGATAAGGCCGATCTCTCCTGGATGTTCCCATGCAATAAGGATAACCAACATTGACAGTTCGGGAAAGCCATAAAACAGACACCCAAATCGGCATTCATCCCATCCTGAAAGTGAATAGAAAACCTGTAACACACTTGAAAAAAAATAACTACGCATGAGGATCAAGTAGCATACCCGCGTATTCAGCGCTAATCCATAGGGAGGAGTAATTGTATGGTGAATCACACATCTCGGCTAATTTTCCTGACCATTTTCCAGAACAAAATAATGTTGGAATTTTATGGTGAATTCCATAACACAAAACATCATAGAACAACTCTCTGATATTATGATGGAATTTTCTGCTAAATTCCTTAACAAACAGACAACACAAAACTTCTCTGTTTCTGCACAGAAAACTGATAATTTTGTTTTCTGGACTTGGTGTTGCAGCAACAGGAATCGGTGTTGCAGCAACGCTGATCGTAGTGTTGCAGCAACGGGAAAAATACTCTGTTTTTAATAACTCAGAAAAAACAGAAAATTGTTTTTGACGCTAAGGAACTTTAAGAAAAGTGACGCTTTGTGTAACAGCAACTAAAGCAAGGGGCGTCAAATCACTAATAGACTTACAGTGTAAAATCAAAGTGTTTTTGACACTTGGTGTAATAGCAACTGAAAATCAGCAAAACAGTAAACTTGTATTTATAAACTATAAACAAAACTGATACAGAAAACTTGGCTGTTACAAGAGGAACGCTTCACTTCCAGAAATCGATTTTCTCTAACTCAGAAAATCGCAGGTTCAACACTACTGTGCATTTACAGAAGAGACACACTCTGTTCTTCTAACCTTCTCTCAGAAATAGAACTGCTGTTCTAAAATTCTTACACTCAGGCAGAAAATAGAACTGTTGTTCAAAAATCTTTTGCACTGCCTGATGAATAAACAGAACTGCTGTGCATTTATATTTATAGGAAAATAAATATCTGAATTAAACTATAAACTAAGCAAAAATATCTGCTGATGTTTATCTCTGTATTTATTACAAAAGGCGGTGATGACTTTTCAACAAAAAATAAGACGACTGTCTGCAGGGGATTTAATTCTGAATTTAAAGTTCAAAATATCAGTGGACTTTTGCAGCACCGAACAATCTGAAATTAATTGCTGAAGATCATATTTCGGTTATGTATTAATTGTTTGCAGTTGGAATTAATTTCCAACACTTCCCCTTAATTTCAACTGCTACATACCCAGGCATTTCCTGAAATGATCAAAACCTTTCTTCGGCAATGGTTTTGTCAAGATGTCAGCCAGCTGATCCTCTGTTCTGCAGTGCTGCAAAACAACTTCACCATTGTTAACCAATTCATGTATGAAGTGAAATTTGGTATCTATGTGCTTTGTTATTTTATGAAAAACAGAGTTTTTAGACAAAGCTATTGCTGAGCTATTGTCACAATAAATGGTTGTGCCATTTTCTTGTTCATGACACAAATATCTGAGAACTCTTCTCAGCCACACTGCTTGGCATGCTGCTGCTGTTGCTACCACATACTCTGCCTCTGCTATTGACAAAGCCACAACTGGTTGCTTCTTGGAAGCCCATGAGATGGCTCCCGATCCCATATGAAACACATAACTTGATGTGCTTTTCCTATCATCAACACTTCCAGCCCAATCATTGTCAGTGTAACCTGCCAACATGAAACTTTCAGAAGAGGAGTATAAAATACCAAACCCCTTCGTTCCTTTCACATACCTTAGAATCCTCTTGGCTGCCTGCCAATGAGTCTCTTTCGGTCTTTCCATAAATTTGGAGATTAAACTCACAGCGTGCATAATGTCCGGCCTAGTTGCAGTCAAGTACATAAGGCTGCCAACTATGCTCTTGTACAATTTTGGATCAAAATCCT
>APFE030869912.1:13902-26353 GCA_000404065.3 Pinus taeda | reverse complement strand
AATTGAGATGTCCAAATCTCAGGTGCCACAACCAATTCTCATCTTTCACTTGCTCCTGAAAGACTTCTTGTGTTACAGCTGCAATAGTTCTTCCTTCCTTCAAATCTGCCCTGAGTTTGAGAGGAAACATTCTATTGCTGGTCATCTGCACCTGTGCAATGATATTCTTACTTGGAGGTATATCTCTGATTGTACACATGTCATCTTTGAAGAACACGTTGTAACCTTTATCAATGAGCTGCCCAATGCTCAAAAGATTACATTTCAGCCCAGGTACATAGTATACGTCTCGCACAAACATCTGTTCTCCATTTCTTGCTCGGATACTGACGCTGCCTTTACCCTTGACAGCTATCTTACTATCAGTTCCTGTTGTTACCTCAGATTTCACATTTTCTTCCAGATTGGCAAACATTGCAATATTTCTAGTCATGTGATTACTACAACCTGAGTCTAAGAACCAAACATCTTCTTGTTTGTCTTGTGCAATATTACATGTTAACAGCACATTCTTTGGATTCTTATTTTCTTTACTTGCAAAATTAACATTCTGCCTACTATTCATGTCATTTTGTTTTTTCCTACATTCATTGGCATAGTGCCCATATTTCTTACAATAATGACATTGGACTTGGGATTTGTCATACCTTTGTCCATGAGCTTGATGTTTGCTTGAACCTTCATCTTGGTTCTGATTGCAGCTCCTTCCGCTTGTGCTTGCAGGATAATATATTCCTCTGTTTTGGCTTCTTCCACGACCTCTATTATTTGCTCTGCCTCGGCCTTTTCTTTGGCTGAAAGACATCTGAGTCTTGAATGCTTGCTCAAAAGAGAAATCTGTTCCTCTACTCAGTCTGTGTTCATGAGACATAAGAGAAGCACTCAGTTCATCTACCGTGAACTGTGAGAGATCTTTTGTTTCTTCTATTGCTACCAAAACAACTTCAAACCTTGAGGGTAAACTTCTCAAGATCTTCTCTACGATCCTTCTTTCTTCAAGGATTTCACCATGAGATCTAATCTAGGTTATCAGCCCAATAACCTGAGTGAAGAATGAATCTATTGTATCAGATTCCTTCATGCTGAGTGTTTCAAAGTCTCTCCTCAACATCTGCAACTTTGCAGTCTTCACCGTCTCCATGCCTTGATAGGCAGTCTTGAGAATATCCCATGCCTCTTTGGATCTTGTTGCTGCTGCAATCCGTGGAAACATACTTTCATGTACTGATTGGAAGAGTAAAAAGAGGGCTTTGGCATCCTTCTTCTTGTCACTCTTCAACTGGTCTCTTTCTGCTACTGTCAAAGCAGCTAGTGTTGTTGCATCTGCAGGTTCAGCATAGCCAGTTTCAACCAGCTCCCATATTCCTTGGGAAGCAAACAATGATTTCATTTTTATGGACCAATCATTGTGATTTTTCCCATTGAACTGTGGCAATTGGGAATTTGTCAAACCTGTTCCAGCATCTGCCATCTTAAAATAAAAGATGCTGACCGTAAAATTAAAAACAAGCAAAAAATTTCTCTGCTGGAAAAATCTGCTCTTCAAACTTCTTACAGCTCCTACAGTGAAAAACAATCTCTGTTTTTGACTCACTGAGTGCCTAGACTAGCTCTGATACCATGTTGGAATTTTATGGTGAATTCCATAACACAAAACATCATAGAACAACTCTCTGATATTATGATGGAATTTTCTGCTAAATTCCTTAACAAACAGACAACACAAAACTGCTCTATTTCTGCACAGAAAACTGATAATTTTGTTTTCTGGACTTGGTGTTGCAGCAACAGGAATCGGTGTTGCAGCAACTCTGATTGTGGTGTTGCAGCAACGGGAAAAATACTCTATTTTTAATAACTCAGAAAAAACAGAAAACTGTTTTTGACGCTAAGGCACTTTAAGAAAAGTGACGCTTTGTGTAACAGCAACTAAAGCAAGGGGCGTCAAATCACTAATAGACTTATAGAGTAAAATCAAAGTGTTTTTGACACTTGGTGTAACAGCAACTGAAAATCAGCAAAACAGTAAACTTGTATTTATAAACTGTAAACAAAACTGATACAGATAACTTAGCTGTTACAAGAGGAACACTTCAGTTCCAGAAATCGATTTTCTCTAACTCAGAAAATCGCAGGTTCAGCACTACTGTGCATTTACAGAAGAGACACACTCTGTTCTTCTAACCTTCTCTCAGAAACAGAACTGCTGTTCTAAAATTCTTACACTCAGACAGAAAACAGAACTGGTGTTCAGAAATCTTTTGCACTGCCTGATGAATAAACAGAACTGCTGTGCGTTTACATTTATAGGTAAATAAATATCCGAATTAAACTATAAACTAAGCAAAAATATCTGCTGATGTTTATCTCTGTATTTATTACAAAAGGCGGTGATGACTTTTCCACAAAAAATAAGACGGCTGTCTGCAGGGGATTTAATTCTGAATTTAAAGTTCAAAATATCAGTGGACTTTTGCGGCACCGAACAATCTAAAATTAATTGCTGAAGATCAGATTTCAGTTCTGTATTAATTGTTTGCAGTTGGAATTAATTTCCAACAAATAAGAGCTAGCTTCTGTCCGTCCACATAACATGCACAGAATCTGCATCCCTGTGCCTCGATTTCCTATTCAGATTGACAAATCTTCCTAGTCATTCCTCTCCTCTTCCATCAAGGAGTTTCGAAAAATGCTTGGAGACATAACTGAATTGTTTGTTAAAAAGTTCCATAGGTTGAAATTGCCTCATACGTCCCAAAGGTTGATTTTTATCGCCATCATCTTACAAAGGTTGAGTTCTCCATTGTGAATTTTGAACTGGCCATGATATATCTTCCTTAATGGGTTAATCCATTTCACGAGAATCAGTTGTTGAGTACGGCAATTTAATCACGGTGGTGAGGTCCTCCCTACAATGGATGGATTGGTGGTGGTTACCACCGAATGGGAAACAGGGTGACCGGGCAGACACACAAGTGGACCAACTCTTTTCATCTTTCTAGTTGCCATAACTCAACGTGCGCTTTTTCCCACTATGCATTCAGCCGACACAATTTAATATCGACATTACGGATGATGCCATTTATGCCATTCCTAAATACCTAGTGGACGGAAATTAATAATTTGTAACGTCCCACTCATGTTGATATCATGAAAATAGAGTCGAAGAAATTTCTAGAGGAGGTCATATTTTGTAGTTTTAAATTCTAGAATTCTTCAATTCCTACATATATAATACGCCAAAGAAGCCATAACAACACCTTTACCTCCAAAAAAATGTTCTTTATATGGCAAAGCTGATTAGATTTCCTTTGGTACTTTTGTTGTTGGCCTATCGTTTTAAAACATACTCAAGCTTAAGGGCGTGAATCAATCTCATGAGCATGGATTTGAGACAAGCTTAACAATTTTAGAGATTTATTACACACTTTGCAGCCATGGAAAGGCACCTTAAGAAACATATAGAGGGGAAACACAAAGACCCCAAAGAAGCTTATCTTGATAGTTGTTTGATGTAGGTTTGATAGAGGGGAAACAGAAAGACCCCAAAGCTTATCTTGATAGTTGTTTGATGTAGGTTTGATTGAAGTCTCTTGACCATTCTTTTGGATTTGACACTATTAAATTTTTTTATATTGTATGGTCTTCTCAAGGAGGTGTTTGAGCATCCAACCTAGATGGGGGTAGAAAACATCTTCCACCAAAGCATAAAAACTTCCTCTTTAACTAGATTGCTTGATTTCTTATCCTGTTACATATATATTGAATTAACATATGTATATTCATGGTTCCTCAATAAACCATTAAGGAATCCTAACTTTCTTTAACGACAACAAATAAATATGACATTAACATGTTCTATGCTTCAAATTTTAACTTCACCTTTATGGAGAACGTTTTTTTTTTAAAACCCGTAATGGAAATTATACATAGGTGGATTGGTCCATAAGCATTAGTGTTTGAAATTTTTCCTTGCTATCATTGGTAACAAACATCCTTAGCCTACCCTGGAATTTAGCTCCTAAGCTTCCATTACATAAATGTTTATTTTGTTCTATATTAAATCGTTAAGGAACAATACTACTTAGTGTATCTTTAGCCCGTTGTTATATCAACATTAGTAATTCTATAATAGGCTTCATAGTCATGATCAATTGAATTATAGAGTGGTTCTGGTATAGTCTTTTAACCTTATTGTGAAAGCTTATGTGTCAGATTTTTAGTAAACATGATTTAGTAGATGAAAACAGAACTAACCATAACATGCAACCTATACTAATTTCCTTACCTACATAAATGATCTTAATTAAACTCTACTATCATGACCATCCATCATTATTATAGGTCTTGTTTCTGTCATGAATAATGAATTGCTTAATTAAATACAAATCTTAGATCAGGCATTATACAAGTAACCTATCTCATAGACACACTAGGTACCGTGAGCAACCTGATGATATTCAAGTCAATTTCACAAGATATGTTACAAACCCATATATGCATAACTAAAAGGATGTTCCATCAATTCCTTATACTGCATGCAATAGCATCTAATTTCATTATGCATGACATAGACCATGGTGAACCTTTCATAATACTATGGGAGACATTCCTCCATAATTATTCCACATGCATCAAAACTTGCAAAACACTAAAGCATGCTACTCTTTGCTACCACTCTAAATATGATATTAATAACTTTGAAATTCATATGAGAGCACACGACAGTTACATACATTATTGGATCATTCATTTTCTATAAAAGAGGAAATTATGTAATTCATATATCTAAATTGTACGATTTAACATCCTAATAATTTTGTTAGTACACAAACCCATGTAATTCATTCAAACATTCTCATGGAGAGGAAACTTAAGCAATTATATCATAGAAAAATTGGAAGGATAACAGAGACTTAATAAAATCTTCTCATAAAAAACCTGGAACTATAACACACAGAGAGAGAGAGAGAGAGAGAGAGTAAGAATCATCATACAAACATCCCACACATCTGACACCAACTAAAACCTCTCTTTGAGGAGGAGCACCATCACCCAACCATGAATAACCTTTGATTCCCCTCGAGCCGAAGATATTGCCAAGGATCAACTGCCCTAAATTGATTAATCAATGGGTATCTAATACCCTATTTCATGATTTAGTTACCACTATCAACGTCCTGCTTTTATGTATTTTTCCATTTTCCTAGGTCTTTTTCGCAAAAGATCATATTTATCTCCGAGGAGGCTTTTCCTCATAAAATTTTTCCTTTATTTGCCATGAAGATTTTATGTCTGATGGATCTTTATCTCCCATCCATTCACTGTATATCCAATACATCCAAGCTTATCTAGAATGTCATATAGAAGATTATCATGAAAGATTCATCTCTATTCCCGTTCCCCATGGGATTTTGAAAGAATCTCCTCTCTCTTGGTGCTCCACCCTCTATGTGATTTATTTCATTATTTTATTAATAACACATTTTCTTTTCATGTTATATATCACCTAGCTTTCCTCATCTTAGGTTTAGAATAGTTTAAGAGGCAAAGGAGGGTATCACACCTAGCATCCCTCAACTTAGGTTTACAATCATTTAAAACACAAGGGAGGATATCAAACCTAGCTTTAACTCGACTTAGGTTTACAATAATTTAGCACACAAGGGAGGATATCACACCTAGTTGTAACTTGGCTTAGGTTTGCAATAATTTAGTACACAAGGGAGGGGTGTCAAAAAACTAAGGAAACACACATAATACAATTTCAAGTTAATAAAAAAACAAACACCCAAATATGAAAATGCAACATTAAATAAGGAATCACACATTATAAAAAGTAAAACATACAATACATATACAAAGTCAAATTTATGCTATGAAATTAATTACAATCACAATTCAATACAATGAACACATAATTACAATTTCAAGCCACACACCATACAAATATTCATAAAAAAACACACAAACCCACCCAGATGCTATTTCAAATAAAGAGAGATGCAAAGTACAAGTTCAAACAAACACACAATATACAAATTGGACTAAACACACAACATAAAATTTCAAATAACTAATTGCACATGATAAAATTTCAAGTCAATAAAAGAAAACAATCAAATATTCATACGCAGCTTTAAAAACACACACACACACAATATAGAAATTAAAATCTACATTATGTTTACCCATTCAAATTCATAATTCAATACAACAAACACATGATCGCAATTCCAAATTACATACAAATATTCATAAATAAACATTGATACAAACATTCACATATATATGGGATTTTAATTAAATAAACATACAAAATACTAGTCCAAATAAACAAACACACTATATAACAATTGGTGTCGAAATACAAAAGAAAATAGTCATTATTAGGACCACCCACATATATATATGAAATTTCAAAAAAGAAAACACACAATTCAATTAAACACACACTTACTCAATTTCAAAGTAACGTGGTATAGTATCAATTCACTATATCAACATAAATACATAAATGCATTAAATTATATATGTATACCCTTATCAAATTGTTTAAAATATAAATAACATAAAAAGCTTTAAAAATCACTAAAAATGAAAACCAGAAAAAAGAAAGACCAATATGAATGATCTGTTAAGTATAATTATATTTAGTGTTTTTCAATGCATGGTGAAAGATTGTATAATTTGTATTTTTGTAAAAAAAGAATAGTTTTTTTTTTTAATGTAAGTGTGTTATAAGTTAAATGAAAATGTGATAAGTGTTATAATATGAATGGATCATCAATGAAGTGTAACATGACATGCTTCAAATATAAATGTTGTCAACTAAATGTATCTTTAAAAAAATATGTTTTGATGGGTATGAGTTTAAAGAAAAGTAATCAACACAAACAAAGATAACTACAGTACTGAAAGAAAAATGGTGCCCCATCCTCCTTGAGAACTGGGAAGGAGTTTAACCCTTTCCATAAAAAATATTTTTATTAATAATTGTGTGCATAATTCTCTTACAGTATTTGAGAGAAGAAAAGAATAATATATAACTACATCAATATTTACTCTCAGAAAAAACCCTTTCAACAAAACTAGGAGGTGAAATCCCTCTTATAAATAAATTTGCATTCAATACCACATAAATATTAGAGAAAAATCTATATTTTTAATAAGATATAATGAAAATTATCAATTTGCCTTTTATATAAAAATAATAAATCTTTCTATCACATATTTAAATAATGAAAACAAATAGGAATCCACTTTCGAAAATGTATATTTTTACACCCAAAAGGGAAAAACCCGCGAATTAAATGAACAAAGAACGCAATACATAGCAAGTCATGTTCAAAAAAATTAATGGGTTAAACTAATAAAGAAGAGGTTATACTAGAAAACCACAAAATAAACTAATACACAATAGATTAAACCCAAATACAAAGCTATCAGAAGTCATTAAAAATCTAGTGATGCTTGAATTCACAGGGGATAACTTATTGAAGGAATGATGGAAAAATTATATGTCATAAAAATTATTGAGGATGATTGAAAAAATAAAGAAAAATTTAAATTTAATACAAATTATTGAGGAGGAAGGAGAGTCTTAAATTCAATAAAATTGGCTAAAGCACCATGTTTCAACTAATCAAAAGGAGAGATACAGGGCCATCTCTATATACCTAGAATTGGGATTGGATTTCATGTTCAACAAGCTAATTGAAATGCCTTGAACAACAACAACGCCAACCACCTCTTTCATTCCATATTTCATTCATTTTCCTGCAACGTCAACTCTTCATTCACTCCAATAATTTAGAATGCACCAAACAAAAATAGAAAGTTATGAAATGGAATTAGTTCTTACAACAAAGCATAGATGAATAGAAACATTGAAATTAAATAGAATCTAATCGATACCATTTTTTAGAGATAATTGATTTCTCTGAGCCCAAAAAATCGGTAAACAACTCATTTTTCCTCCTGTTCGCTTCTGCTTTCAGCCTCCTCCTCTATCCCACATAACCATGACTGACTCAAACACAAAATCGACACAGACAGACCCAAACTCTGACCACACATTAGCCAAACACACAAGAATAATCACAATCGATATGGACAAAGGAAAAGGAAGATGTTGGAGAAATGATAAGACTCAATATAGGGATTCCGCACTTCCCTTGAATGGCTACAAGAGTTTTATCACCTGTAGTTCCTTCGAGATTCCATGCTCTCTCTTCAATTGAGAGTTCATGATTTTTAAAATTTCAATCTAATCCACTGATCTGATAGTCACCCTATGAGTGACATCAGTTGAAGATTTATTAAACAAAGGTATTACAGACTCATGTGTTGGTGTCTTTTCTATCTTATTGAAGCAACGGATCAATTGGATTGCTAATACACAAACAAAAAAATCAAAATACAGCAGAGAAATACAATAAGCAAATACAAAGACACAAGAATTTTTAATAAGGAGTTCACCCTATTCTCCAGGGCTATGTCTCCAGTATAGCTTTCAGTGGTGGCCTTGTTTTATTGTGCCCTTAAGTAGAGACTTACAACACAGGGACCCAATGTGAGTTCTCCTGAAGCAGGTTTTGCTTGGTAGGGTGGTTCTTGGATTCCCCAAGCCACTAGAGTACATAGACTCTTCTTCTTCCTACAAGCTCCATGACCTTCTGGACTACGGTGGCAAGAGACAACTGTGGTGCTCAGTCCAGAAAGATTCCTCTATGGGATGGCTTGAATCTCTCAATCTCTCTGGTGCTCAATGCTTTCGTTGGTTAGCTCAGCCCTCTGTCTCTTTCTGCTTTTGCTTTACTGCCTTCTTCTCTGGTTTCTATCCCTCAATGTTCAGTCTTCCTCTTGGGGTTCGTTCTGACTGACTTGACTTGTGTATTCTCTCTATTCATGGTTTTTAGCCGTTCGAAATCATGTCTATTCGGTTCCTCTTCTACCTTCATCAATTCACCTTCTATAGATACACTTGGAGTTATCTTTTCAACATCAACATGAACGTTCAAGGAGTGGCCATTTGTCCTCCTCTATATGGCGCCAACCTGCTTCGTTGGTTCGTTTCTTCACTTAAGTCATGGATGGAGTCTTTCCTCCACTGTGGCGGTCAAACAGATTCCAAATCTTTTCAAATCATGGCATATTTCTTCATCGATTTTTCTTCCTCCATCAGGCTTGGTCTCAACCATCCAATCTGGATCTCCCAGATCCAACGTTATATGCATGTCCCACGCGGTTGACTTACTCTATCAATAACGTGCGATCAACGACAATTTTCTCTCACCTCCACTTGCCATGTGTCGATCGTTGAGTGGGATCACTCTACTTCCACCCAAAACTTCTTACCACTTGAGGGCACCTCAATCAATACCACTGGTTTCCAGAACGCAGGTCTCGCCTTCATACATTTAGTGCGTTTTTCCTTTTTCGCCCACAATTCTTTGGTTCGTCATGCATCTGAGTGCTTGGGCTTCCCCCATTTTGGCCCTGTTTGCCCAGCGATGCACTAATTGCACATCAAAATCCACCTCCTTTTCCCAATACGGGGCTCCCAGGAGCTACTTTGACCTCCTGCGCAGTCTCCATAGGCCTCGGTCAGCGAGCTTTGACCGAGGTCCTCATCGTTCCATGTTGGCTGCTATTGCCACTAGTTCAGGGGTGGTTTTGATTGCTGTTCAGAGTTCTTAGAGATTTGTCCTGACTTGATACAGTCATGGTTCTTTGACAGTATTTTATGGATCCAATTTTGATCACGGCCTTCCCACTGAAAAATATTTTGGACCACCAAAAGTTGGTTTTCTTTTAAGCATCGACTAAGTGAAGATATTGTTGTCTCACTTGTCCAATCTCAATCCACTCTGCACTGCTTGTCTTTGAACCTTTGAGTCCAATTCTGAGGTACTCAACATCTCCTCTGCGCATCGTCCTTACCTTCTTCTCCAAGACTTTGTCTTCCTGTAATTCATTAATATATTCAGGAAGTAGGTCATCAATAGAAGGAAATTGACTTTGCTCTTCAGGATCCTCAATCATTGAAGGATCAAACAATCTCAAGCAATCTGCATTTACGACTGAGTAGATGTACATGTAAGTTGGTAGACCAAGGTGAAAAGAATTTTCACCAATCTTCTCAAGTATCCTAAAAGGTCCATACCTGATAGGGTTTAGATTTTTACCTTCTCCTTGCATCCTGTTCTTGTTGATATACAGCCAGACCTTGTCTCCAACTTGAAAACTATGCTCCATCTGATGCTTGTCATGCCTAGCCTTATATTTGGCTTGGATCTTCTCCAGTTATTCCTATACTTCCTGGTGGATCTCCTGGATCTGTTCAATGAACCTAGTTGCCTTATCCACATGACTGTGTCCATTAACCATGGTACCTTTACCAAAGATAAAATCCAAAGGTGACCTTGGTATGAAACCAAAACATGTCTCAAAAGGAGATCCCTTTGTAGAAGAGTGTTTGTCTCTATTCTGAGCATGTTTCACATAAAAAAATTGTTTATCCCAAAGCTTAGGATGTTTGCTGCAATATCCCCTGAGAAACTGGATCACTGTCATGTTAACTACTTCTGTCTGGCCATTGGTTTGTGGAGGAAAAGTTGTTCTTTTCTTCAATTGGGCATCGATCAGTTCCCAAAGACTTGACCAAAACTTCCCCACAAATCGAGTGTCTCTATCAGATACAATAGAAATGGGTAATCCAAAATGAACCCATACATGTTCAAAGAATAATTTTGCAATTTGTTCAGCTATAATATGTTTATTACAAGGTATCAAAATGCACATTTTTCTTATCCCATCCATAACCACATATAAATAATCATGACCCTTCCTAGATTTAGGCAGTCCTCCAACAAAATCCATGGAAACACTTTCCCAAGGGTGAGAAGGAACTGGTAAAGGAGTGTACAAGTGTAGTTTTCTATTGTCGGGCTTGCTTTTAGCACACATAGTACACCCTCTTACATATCTTGAAACCGTCTCATTCATTTTTGGCCAATAACGAAATCTTTGGAGCTATGCAATTGTACTTACCCCAAAGTGACCTGATATCAGAGAAGTGTGTGCCTCTCTAATTATCTTTATTCTCTCTATTTGTGGAATGCAGAGTTTCATACAATGGTATAAGAGTCGGTCCTTCACATGATAGTCCAATTCTTCTACCTTTCTACCTTGACTCAAAGTTGCATATACATATTTAAAGTCTATATCTTTAGCATATTGCTCTATGTAGCTTTCATGTAGCACAGAATTATGCTTAGGTATGGTAGATGCATTTGTTGTGTATGCCCTTCTTATATCTAATGACTAGGTGAAACTGTTTGTAGAAATCCCATCCATCTATAATGCCTTGATTGTTGCAACTTAGTTTGGGAGTGTAGAAATTGAAGTGGTTGATGATGAGTATGTATTACCCTAAACCCTAAACCCATTAAGTAATATTTCCACCTTTTCATACTTTAAACTAATGTATACAATTCTTTATCATAGGTAGGATAGTTAATGACTACAGGATTATAAGTCTCACAATGATAACATATGGGTTTATCGTGTTGTGTCAACACTGCTCCCATGGCATAGTCACTGACATCTGTTTGGATTTAAAATGGTCTTTGTAGATCTGGCAGTGCTATTACAGGTGTTGTACTAATCTTTTCTTTCAAGGTGTTGAATGCTTTTTGATGTTTGCCTCCCCACTAAAACACCTTGTTCAATGCTATCAAAGCATGTAAGGGAACTGCAATTGAGGAAAAATTAGAAATGAACTTCCTTCAATATTGTGCTGCTCCTAAGAAGCTTCTTACTTCTGTAGCAGACTTGGGTTTAGGCCAATTTACAATGACTACCACTTTAGAGGGATCTATTTATAATTCACCACCCCCTACTATATGATCCAAATAATTTAGAGATGTTTTGCCAAATTCACATTTTGAGAGTTTAACATAAAGTTTTTCTCTTTTCAAAACATCTAATTTCTGCTTAACATACTTTAAGTGTCCTTCCCATGTTTTACTAAAAATTAGAATCTCATCCAAATACAAAATAGCAAAATCATCAAGAAAAGGTCTGAGTACTTCATTCATTAATCTCATGAAAGTAGCAGGAGCATTAGTCAAGCCAAAAGGCATAACTAGCCACTCATACAATCCCATTTGAAAGCAGTCTTTTGTGCATCTTGCTCCACAACTCTGACCCAATGATATCCACTATGCAAATCCAACTTGGTGAAATAAACAACTTCCTTTAATTGATCCAAAATATCATCTATGCGAGGAAGGGGATAGCGACTTTTGATAGTTACCTTATTCAGTGCTCGGTAGTCAATGCGCATTCTCCACGAGCCATCTTTCTTTCTCACCAAAATGATTGGTGACCCACATGGTGATGTGTTAGGCCTGATGAACCCTTTCTCGAGCAACTCCTGCACCTG
>APFE030869912.1:0-13892 GCA_000404065.3 Pinus taeda | reverse complement strand
TTTGAGTGGTCATGGGAATGAGACTCATCTTCTTCTTTATCTTGTTTAGAACCTGATGAATCTCCATCCTTGTGCTTTCTAAAGTCCCTATACATTTCTTCTACCATAGACTTTATAGCTAGGAAACTCTCTATGAATTGAGGGTCTGGCCCCATAGAACCTTTCTCTAACATTGTCTTCTGAGGATAGACTCTCCCAATTTCAGGATTAGCTTCAACCAGCTCTCCTCCTAATTTGAGATTTGATCTCGTGAGCATTCAACAACTAAACCAACACAAGGTTGTCTAACCTTACAGCCTAGAGCTCTGATACCACTTGATCTGATATTCACCCTATGAGTAACATCAGTTGAAGATTTATTAAACAAAGGTATTACAGACCCATGTGCTTGTGTGTATTCTATGTTATTGAAGCAACAGATGAGTCAGATTGCCAATACACAGACAAAAAATTGGAAAGACAACAGAGAAATACAGTAAGCAAATACAAAGACACAAGAATTTTTAATAAGGAGTTCACCCTATTCTCCAGGGCTACGTCTCTAGTCCAGCTTTTAGTTGTGGCCTTGCTTTATTGTGCCTTTAAGTAGAGAATTACAATACAGGGACTCAATGTGAGTTCTCCTGAAGTAGGTTTTGCTTGGCAGGGTGGTTCATGGACCCACGCCACTGGAGTACATAGACTCTTCTTCTTCCTACCAGCTTTGTGACCTTCTAGTCTATAGTGGCAAGAGCCAAGTGTGGTCCTCAGTCCAGACAGATTCCTCTATGGGATGGCTCGAATCTCTCAAGCTCTCTGGTGCTCGATGCTACAGCTGGTTAGCTTGGCCCTCTGTCTCTTTCTGCTCTTGATTTACTACCTTCTTCTCTGGTTTCTGTCTCTCATTGTTCAGTCCTCCCCTCGAGGTTCATTCTGACTGACTCGACTTGTGTATTCTATCTATGTTCATGGGCTTTAGCCATTTGAACTCATGTCTCTTAGTTTCCTCTTCCGCCTTTGTTGATTCACCTTCTGCAGCTACACTTGGAGTTCCCTGTTCAGCGTCAGCATGAATGCTCAGGGAGTGGCCACTTGTCTTCCTATAAATGGCACTAACCAGCTTTGTCGGTTCGTTTCTTCAGTTATGTCGTGAATGAAGTCTTTCCTCTACCATGGCAGTCGAATGGATTCCAAATCTTTACAAATCACGGTGTATTCCTTCATCGATTCCGCTTCCTCCATCAGGCTTGATATCAGTCGTTCGATTTGGGTCTCCCAGATCCAACGTCATATGCACATCATGTGTGGTCGACTTGCTCGACCGATAACATGCGATCAACGACGATTTTCTCTCACCTCTACTTGCCACACATCGATTATTGAGTGGGATCACTCTGCCTCCATCCAGAACTGCTTACCATTTGAGAGCACCCAAATCAATACCACCAGTTTCCAGAGCGTGGGTCATGCCTTCGTATGTTTAGCGCTTTTTTCCTCTTCTACCCATGGTTCTATAGTTCACCATATGTATGAGTGCTCGGGCTTCCACCATTTCAGCCCTGTTTTCCCGACGATGTGTGATTGCATCAAAATCCACCTCCTTTTCCTGATCTGGGGCTCCCAAGGGCTACTTTGACCTACTGTGCAGTCTCCATGGGCCTCGGTGAGTGCTTTGATTGAGGTCCTCTTCGTTTTACTTTGGCTACCATTGCCACTGCTTTAGGGGTGTTTTTAGTCGCTGTTATGAGTTCTTAGAGATTTGTCCCGACCTGATACAGTCATGGTTCTTTGACAATCTTTTATGGATCCAATTAGGATCATCCACGCCTCTTTGAAATTTTTGGTGGATGCTTTTTTTGTCCATGTTTGACGGATGCTACTGGTTGTTTCTATTTTTTGGTGGTTCTTTTCATTAATTCTTGCTTTTTCCCTTTCAAAAAAAAATCTTTCCGACACACATATTTCCAATAAGGCTTCAATTCATGCTTTTACCAATTTTTATTGATTCCATTTCGTTAGTCACATTATTATGGATTTGACATTTAGAATTTGGTGTGGATTTAATTTTCATTTTAATATTTTATTTATTTTTTAGGATGTTTGAAACAAGGTGTTAAAAGCACTCAAGAGTTTGTCTAACATATCATATTATGTTATTTATTTTGAATTTTATCTAATAGCTATATAAATTTATTGGATATTAATATCATTTTTTCTTTTTAAATTGCAAAGGAATATGTATGTAGTGTAGCATCTTGACAAATTTGCAAAACGATTTTTAAGAAGTTTTAGAAAAGGGTAAGTGAAAATATGTGTGTCCTAATCTTTACAATGAAAGGGAAGGCCTTTGATCCTGTTAGGAATTAGTGTAGCCATATAAAAAAAATGGCTAGTAAACTAAGATGAACATCAGAACACTTACCTCATGATATATTTCACATTACCATGACGAAAAAAAATCATGAAGATCTCAAAACTTTGCCGAGGATGAAAATTAATTATGAAGGGGGAATGAAGATATCAAAATTCTAACCGACATGAAAATTAGTTATGAAGTTGATAGCTCAGATATTGTCAATAATGCAAAAGCTAAAATTCAAGACAATTAATTGCTCCAAATCATCAAAGGTTGATCTTTGCTAGGCATGATCTTGAAGATGATAGAAGCGTAGTTCATTATAATATTTGGAAGAATGTACCCTTCTTCTTGTCCTTCATATCGCAAGTTATATGTAGGTCTTTGTGAAGTTTTTGACTTGTGAGACTATTATAGTTGATGTTAAGAGCTCTGATGTAAATGCTAAAACTCAAGATAAGGAAGGAATTTTTCTATATTAGCAAAGGTTGATCGTCATTGGGATAAGAAACCTTAGGATAGGACATTTAAAGTTTTATTCTAAAGCAATTGACTCTCCCCCTAGTTCTTTTTCTATGTGGTGGTATGCAAAAATTTCTTAATAACTTGAACTTGAGTGTTAGAAATAATTGACGATAATAAGGAAATTATTTTAGATGAGGATGGAATTCCTCCATATTTAGAGGTTGATCTTTATTGAGAAGTAAGGACAACTCCTATAAGTAAGGGAAAGATTATCACCTTAAAAATGGTACAAAACATATATTTAATGAGGTTGGCACCATTTTCACAAATAGTAGTAGCAATTATGTTCAAGAGAAGCATCATCATCGTATTAATGCATATTATATAGAATTTGGTTCATATTCTATCCATTTTCATTTTCTACTTATTTCAAGACTTCAATAATTTTCATTTCAACTATTCAATTTGGTTTGTTGATCCTTTTCCTTTTCCATTTAAAATATTTTCTCAAATAAATCACTTATTATGGCTCACTTGTATCTCTGCCTATATTCTCGTTATGCGGAGTTGTCTAATTGTTGTAATTATTTGGAGGCTTTAGGTCCTTTTGTGTCTTCCACAAATTTTTTCTATCTATTATTAGAGTAGGATTGTTGTCCATTTTCCTTAACTAGGAAAGAAATTTCATAAGTTCTTTTAGAAATGTAATTAAATATTGTCTATGAAACCTAATGTAGTTGGATTTGAGATTTAGTGGCATAGGAGGCACTTGGGTGGTGGAAATTCTTTTAACCAATTTATGTCAACTACAAGTCTATATTATTTTATTAAAAATGTAAAGAAAAAAACCATAAAAAATGAAAAAGTTATAAAATAAATGGTGATTATTATAAAAAACTAAAAATATGGAATTCCTTTTCGGGCCCTTTGGCTAGCTCAGTCCGATTCTCAGAATTGGATTAAGCCTGCGGACGGGCCCACGACCCTCGGCGAGCAAAGGTGCACGTAGCTCAGCCTACACAAGGCCATGCCTCGCCAAGCCCCTAGTCAGGCTCCATCGCTGCTCTAGGCCGTGCTGTCTTCAACCACTGGGCAAGGCTCCATCTGATTCATAACATCGGATGAGCCCCTCACTTGATTTTTTGGAATTTTTTATTTTCAAATATCATTTTTTTATACAAAATTTGTAAAATTTGTTATTTATACTCTCTTTTTTATTCAAATTTGAACAAATTTTTTTAATGTGGGTTTTTAGCGAAAATGTACTAAAATACATATTTCTTTAATTATATCTATATGCAACGTGTATTTTTTGTGGAGTTTTTTAAATTATTAGTTTTTTGGTGACAATTATTTTTTGTGTATTGAAATACTTAATTAACGATATATAAATATAAAAAAATCATGTTCTCAAAAATATTTTTTTATTAATTTTTTTTTAAACTTTGCAAAAAAAATAAAATTTTCATTATAAAAAAATAGTGCAAAGGAAAACAAAACAAGAAATTGAAAAGCCTTAAAAAACAAATATGTAAGGATGAAAAAGATGAAGAGGAATAAGAGAATTTAAAAAATGGTTAAATAATCAACATTTAAAAAAAAGTCCAGACCTAATACATTAGAAAATTTAAAATGTAAAGAATAAGTCCTTTAAAGAAAGGGGTTGATGCCACATCAACACTTTTCAAAACTAATAATCACTGACATTTAAAAACATGATCCATAAGAATACTTAAAGCATCAACACTTTTCAAAATCAGTTTATTTTTTTGCTACATCAAAAAAATAGATACTTGTATTAGTTCCCGTTTTAAAGTTTACATTCTTAAGATTATTATTATATGCTTTCAAACTTTTTGGAGGTGCTTTTTGAATTTGATTATATTTGTTGTTATGTGTTTTTCTTTGTCTTGTTTGTTAGGTTGTTTCTTTTTTCTAAAAAGTTGAAAATAAATTGATGAATACAGAAATATAATTAAATTAACAGTTCTCAACATTCTTCGGTGTCCTTAAAACACATAACTAAGTTAATTGTATGAATTTGTTATATATTGGTGGTTATTGTTGTGATCTAGGGTTCAAGAGAATCAATTACAGGTATTGTAATGAGATCCATTTGGATAGAAAGGTCAACTGGATAATTGACTGCTAGATACGGTCCAATATCGAGATTGTCCTTTGGGAGATTTAGAAGCATAAATTATACAACATTGATCCAAGATTGTTAGAGGTGATTATGTCTTAAATGAGTTGAATGAGAAGCTAGAGAATTGTGGTCATGGAAAGGCCATTGTAAGAGACTTCAGAGTGGGTATAAATTTCGAGGAGGACCACTCACACAAATGTGACATGCTAATTTTAAATTATCAATTTTATTACAAACTTTGTAATGATATAGATGTAATCATTAAATTGGGGATTTGGAATGATTCTTACATTAGTAAATAGGTATGATTGAGTTGTTGGTTGTTGGAGTTTTGTTGAGATATTTTTTGAACAATATTCTCCTTATTTGGAATCTGTTGGATTCCATGGGCAATATTTATGTAGCCTATAATTTGGCTTGGAAATGAACAATATATGATTTTTTTTGTGTGCACTATGTCTATTCCTCACATTTCCTTGTTCTAGGTTATAAAAAAAGTTGATAGGCTATAAAAGAAATTTGGACGATGAATTAGATTAAATGAAAAGATTGAGAGGCTATAAAAATGAATTTGACACAATTCTAAATATTTTTATCAATTAAATGTTCTTCTAGATAGCTCTCAAATTAAAATATAATTTTTGTTCTTGTATTAGCTAATTTCTTAAAAAAAATTATAGATGTATCATTGATTCATACTCGACTTTTGGGAACCTTACTTTTCCTAAGAGCATTAACTCACATTCCCATTCAAGATATTTTCATCACGTGATAATATATTTTATTAAAAATGTAAAACTTATATATCATCATTAAAAGTTACTACTACTAATACACACACATGTATATGATAATGGGCTACATGTAAAACTAATTATCCAAACTTATTATTGGAGGATGGGATATTACTACATCATTGGTGTTACTAAACGCACACTTAAGTTGTAAATCCTCAAACAGGTAATTGTATTTCTAAAATTATTCTTTTGTTATGTTATTAGCTTAAAATTATTTTTCTAAATTATTTTTCTTTATGTTAGGATGTCATATAATAAAACTAACATAAATTCATTTTAACTTTAAGTTCACTTAGGTAGTAATATGAATGAAAAAATTGGTGACCAAATGTGATACCATCACTTCATTACTAAATGTTCATATCTATTTTTTATAAGGGAAGTATGTATCAAAAGCTTCATAAGAATATGGAAATTGGGTGTGGAAGGAGTATACTTCAAGCGACAAAGAATCATATTGTGTTTCTGGCTGCGGTCATTTCAAATCTCTGGATATATGCTCTCTATGTGAAAATTGTGAAAGAAAGTTGTATAAATGAGCTCTATTGGGTGGTCCCATAATTTTTTGGTTGAAAAAAAATGTTAAAATTCAGTCAAATGATCTTAGCTCAAGTAGTTAGGTGAAGAATTGATTTCTTGAGTAGAGCCACTTATATTTTCTAGAGACATGTTCTACTTGGTTTGGCTGTAGAATTTTTGAAATATTTCTATCTTGTTTAGTAGCCGAAGAAAATATTTCAAAGTTATTGATCCCTAATTTTGTTTTTATTTAAGAAAGAGAAAAGAAAAATATTACAAGTGGATTTGGTTGGTCATCTAATGAACAATCAATTTATGTAGTCCACACAAAAAAACATGTGAAAATTTATAATAAAGTTTATTTTCCACTTCCTATGATTTATTATTATAGTAAGCAATCAGAAGTTGCTGAGGTGGATATCTTATACCATTTCTCGGTGTCAT
The DNA here is from genome assembly GCA_000404065.3 of Pinus taeda. NCBI lineage: Eukaryota > Viridiplantae > Streptophyta > Pinopsida > Pinales > Pinaceae > Pinus > Pinus taeda. The sequence goes on along the minus strand of APFE030869912.1, from coordinate 7,186 downwards.
ATGAATATCAACAGAAAAAATAATATGAAAAGTGTGTCAAATGATCCTAGCTCAACTAGTTAGGTGAACAATCTTTTTCTCAATATCAATGCCTTCAATTCTCTGGAGACATGTTGTAATTAGTTTGTTTGTAGAATTCTTGAAATAGTTTTGTCGTGTGTAACAACATAAGAAAATATTTTGAAGTTCTTTATTCTCTAATTTTGTTTTAGCTTAAGTAAAAAAGAACTAGTTAGGTAAACATTTTTTTTCTCAATATCGACGCCCTCAATTCTCTGGAGACATGTTGTAATTAGTTTGTTTGTAGAATTTTTGAAATAGTTTTGTCATGTGTAACAACATAAGAAAATATTTTGAAGTTCTTTATTCTCTAATTTTTTTTAGCTTAAGTAAAAAAGAAAAAAATTCTTACAAGGCAATTTCGTTGATCCTCTACTAATGATTAAGTTTATGTGGTGCACATTTAAAAACATATGAACATTTATAATACTATTTTTTTTAGCTTGCCATGAATTGTTATTATAGTAGGAATTTAAAGTTGTTGAGGTAAATATAAAAGGAGAGTTCGTGGCGTCATATTAATCTCAAGAAAATCATAAATAATGATAAGGAAAATCCTTTTATTTACCAATATTTTTCTACATATGTGTTTAAATCTGTCCATCCCCCAAGTGGAATTTGTGTATCTATGTGGTATCAAAATATTTTGAAAAAATATTTCTTTGAAATTCTATTCATCGTTGATCGCTATATTTACCAAAATCAAAAGTGGAAACAATATAAAGATGCACAAGAAATAAATGTAGGCTAATAAGTCACTAACATTTTCCCCACCTAGTATATGCTTTTTTTTTCCCAATCCTTTTACCTAGTAGCAGAAGAGGTAAAATCTCTAAGATCATAGGTAAGCTTTAGAATATCATCAACCCAAGTTTTGGAGGTTATGTGAAACCTTTGTATAAGAAAAGTTAGTTTTGTGAAGAAGGTACAAAGATGTGAATGTAACTTGATAAAATTGTTGGTTTATGTATCCAACAACAAATTTTCCACTTAAAAAGGATAACAACATTGTAGGTTCTACATTTTATGTTACAATAGATATTTATCTCCTTTTGCTAAAAATTATAGATCAAAAGATATTTAACTTTTTAGCTGCACATGATAGGGAGATTGTAATTACTTTTACTATTATCTCTACATGTACAAAGATCTTGACATCAAGAATATCAATATGTTTGGGAATACTGGGTTTGTTTCTAATTAAATAGAAATTTTGTATTATGTATATTGGGGTTTTCATATTTTAATGTAGAAAACATTATTTTCCTATTACACAATGTTTGATAATTTTCTGAAAAGAAAGTCTTATCTGTTATATATATATATGTGTGTGTGTGTGTGTGTGTGTGTTGTCATGTATATATGGGAAAACATAATCTCTTTTTTCATAAACATGTAATGATCATATCTGTGTACTAGAGAATGGACTATAGTAGCATCACTAAATTCATTGAAAATTAAACATACAATATTGTTGTCTATAATAGGAAAAAGTTTTCAAAGCTTTTGTGGTGTTAACATAATTATTTTGTTATGTAGTTGGCTTAAGAAAATATTAAGTATAATTGGTGACCTAATGTAAAACTTACATTGAGGATATTTCACATATTATTATATTTTCAATAATTTAGGTAAGCTCTAATTTTCTAGTTGATGTGTTTCATATTTATACAGTCTTAAAAACAATTATGAACCATGATAAAATAAATGTCAATAATTTGCTATTTCACAATTAAATTAAAATTTATAAATCTCAATGATATGTTAATTGACAATTAAATTAAAATTTATAGATAAAGGAAATATCAAAGTAAATTTTATTTTAGTTTAGATGTTTTTTGTGTGGTTTAGTTTCAGTGTTATTTTAGTGTTTTAATTAAATTTATATATCTATAAAAAAAATATAATATTATTAAGATTCACTCATAATAAGATTGCCAAAATCAAAAGGAAAAGGGGCATGCTTAAAAGGGAAAGAAAAATGAAGCAAATAAAAAAAACGATTCATATGCATCACCGTCAGAATTATTTACAATAATTTCACTACAGCTCCAATGTAATCAAAATGGGGCAATGTCGACATAACTTCCCTGCAGATTGGATCGGCCTTTTGAGTACCGATGAAAAGCATGTGGTTCCGTGGTCCCCGGTCCCTCCCTGCGTATGTCTCAAAAACGCTATTTCAGGTTGATCGCCATCAAAATTGACGTCCGGCCAACAATTCCGAAGGGCAGAATACCTGGCCTGTTTGAAATGCCAATGAAAGATTTCAAATTTCCGAAGTAACCGTTGCCAATAACGACGTATCTTCGCCTAGAGATTGGATCTCCTTTTTTCCATTAAGCACGTCAATTATGTGGTCCCCGCTCCCTCCTTGCGCATCTTTTAACTTCCCTAGAGATTGGATCTCCATTTTTCTATTAAGCACGTCGACTACGTGGTCCCCGCTCCCTCTCTGCGCATGCCTACATCCTTATCAAACTTCCGTTTCTTGTTATTCCGACATGCAGAATGCTTTTCTTGTTATTCCGATGTGCAAAATCGTTTGGAAGTTCCGGTAACTGATTTTAAATTTCCTTCGAACGGTAACCGATGAGTGCCTCATTTGTTTATAAAACCACATACAGTTTTAAAGCATTCATTTCATTCCTCTCATATCTTTGGCACTCTGAACCGTAGGTTGTTCGTGTGGATGGCCGATCTCTGTATATATTTGTTCTGTGTTTTTATATAGGTGATGTCTACAGTTTCTCTGTGGTTTCTGTTGCTCAGAGGCTATCCGAAAGCTTTGGATGCATGGAGACGAAGCTTTTCTTCCATGGAAGAATCTGGTATGATTCATTCTTGTTATGCTAAACTTTTCTCCACTCATATTTGAGCTTTTCACCTCAGATTTCATGGAAGGAAACATATGTTTTGTGTTTTTTGGTATTTTGTTTTGATTTTTGATGTGTTATTAAATTCTATTTTCTACCCAGGTAGCTGCGGTTGCATACTTTCATCCTTGGAGAATTGTGACAAACAGAGTTGGTCCGACCCTCTATCAATCATAACAGGTAAATAGATATGCAATTACCATTCATACTTTAGCTTTTCTATAATAACAATAAATAATGCTTATTTGTACCATATCATATTTTCAGTGTGTTCGACTATGTTTCTCACCTTTCTATATTACTTTTATTCCTCAATTTTTCTATGTTTACTGTTGCTTTGCGTTGCTACTTCTATGCATTTATCTTATTCCTAAAATTCTGTGTTGATCGTTGCTTTGTGTTACTATTTCTTTGAACGTTATGCCCGGCTTAAAACCACTGAAATTTCTCTTTCTATGTTAGGAACATGCAGTTTAGAGTGTCACGGTTATACTGTACCAATCTCTTTCTATGTTATATGTTTTCATTTATATTTTTCTTCAGGTTTGCTGTACAAATCTGAGACAAGCTACGTCCATGAATATGAGCAACTTACATCCTTCACTGTATAAATGGGACGTTGTAAACTTAGGCACCTGTTGTTTTTGTCATAAACTCTTCTTGAGTTCAGCTTTTAAGGGCGTCAAAGCCGTATGGCCAGTAAAAAATGTACTTCTCCGTTCACCTTGCAATATAACAGCACATTGTTAAAATAAACTGAAATACATTTCATAGCAACCGTTTAGGATAAAGAAAGAATCATATTCCGTGAATATGAGTAGCTTACATGCTAGGGAGTATAAATGGGAGGTTGTAAACCTGACATTTTTTTTTTTTTACAAACTCTTCTCCTCCAGTCCAGATTTTAAAGGACTTTTTAAAAGCTTTACACAATAAATATTTGCATATTTTATATAAAAAATTAAATTCGTGATGATATATTAGGGATGATATTTTAAAAAAGGTGTTTTTTAATATTACAAGGACAATGATAATTGTTTTTAAATATATTATCATTTATTTCTTATAATTATGTGTTTTATTGTTTTATATATTATAGATATTTTATTAAATCAATTATTTTATTTATTATTGAGTATACTATTACATGATATTTTCATTATATTGTAGATTTTGTTTTTTAATATTTAGAATTCAAAACCATCGGGATATAGTGTTATTAATGTTGGGTTATTATTTATACAAATATTTTAATATTATTTAAAGAAAATCTAACTAAATAATAATTATAATATAAAATTAAATATATCGTAAAATTATATTCATTTATTTTACAAAATAGTCTTATAAGTGATGATATATTTGTTTATTGGATTTGTGAACTTTATTTAATGTAATAATATATTGTTTTCTTAAGATTATTTGAGTATAATAGTATAAGGTGTTGTAGATATTATGAAAGATTTGATGCGGGAAAGGGTGTGAGGGAGGGAAATGGTGGTGGGAAGAGATGAATCCTAGAAGGGTGGTAGGGAGTGGGAGTGTAAGAGGGAGGGATGGAGTGGGTCGGGTAGAGGGAACTTAATGAAGGAGGCAATGGCGGAGAGGGAAAGGGAGAGGTAAGGGGAGAAAGGGGAGAGATAAAGAGAAGCGAGTGGGGAAGAGGGAAAGGGAGTGGGAGAGAGAGGCGGAGAAAGGGGAGAGACAAAGGGGAGGGTGTGGGGAAGAGAGTGAGAGGAAGGAAGGTGGGGTGATATGTGTAGAGGAGGAGGAGGAGGAGGATGCAATGGTGAAGAGAGACGGGTGGCAGGGCAGGAGGCTGCATTGTTGCAGACAGAGGCAGAGAAGGTGCAAGAGGCAAAGGGGAAGTGGGAGGAGGCAGAGCAGGTGGGATGGGAGGTGGCGGCACGGGAGGGGGAGGACAGAGAGGGTGGTGGAGGTGGCGACAATGTAGGAGGAGGGGTTGGAGGAAGGGGAGGAGATGTCGAAGGAGGCAACACGAAAAGAGGAGGGGGAGGCATAGGTAGAGGCCCAGGAGGAGGTGGAGGAGGGGTGAAGAGGGAGTAAGGCAGGCGGAGGAGGAGGAGGAGGAAAGGAGGGTGGGGGAGGGGGGTGGAGAGGAGGGTGGAAGAGGAGGGTGGGGAGGGGGCGGGGAAGAGGCGGGTGAGGAGGGAGGGAGTGAGGCGGAGGAGGAGGAAGAGGACAAGGAGCCACGGGTGTGAGGGAGGAGGAGGAGGAAAAGGAGAAGGAGGAGGAGGTGTGGGCCGGAGGGAGGCAAAGGAGGAGGAGGATGGGGTAAGCGGGAGGAGGACGAGGAGGAGGAGGAGGGGGTAAGCAGGAGGAGGACGAGGAGGAGGAGCAGGGGGTGGGAAAGGAGTGGGGTAGGAGGAGGCGGTGGTGGAGGTGGAGTTGTAGGAGGAGGAGGAGGTAGCAGAGGAGGAGGAGGAGGAGGAGGTAGAGGCAGAGGATTGAGTAGGGGGAGGGTAACCAGAGTAGGAGGAGGGTGCGGAGCCAAAGCAAGAGGAGGAGGTGGAGGGGGAGGCAGACAAGGAGGAGGAGAAGGAGGCAAAGCGGGGGAGGTGGATGAGGAGGAGGATGCGGGTGAGGGAGAGGAGGAGAAGGAGGAGGTAGGGGTGGAGGTGGAGAGAAGGCAGAGGTAGAGGATGGGGGTAGTAAGGATTAAGTAGAGAGGAGGAGGAGGAGGAGGAGGTGGTAGACAAGGAAGAGGACAAGGAAGCAGAGGCCGGGGAGGTGGAGGAGAAGGAGGAGGCAGAGGGTAGGTAGAGGAGGAGGGCGGGTGGTAATGGTGGAGGAGGCAGAGGAGGAGGAGGGGGATAGGAGGAGTGGGGAGGGAGAGCAGGAGGAGGAGGAGGTAGAGGAGGATGAGGAGGAGGTTGTGGAAGCAGAGGCTAAGGAGGGTGGAGGAGAGGGGGGAGTAAGCTGAGGAGGAGGAGAAAGGAAGAGGAGAAGGCGGAGGAGGAGGAGGAGGCAAGCAAGGAGAAGGCAGGCAAGGAGGAGGAGAAGGAGGCAGAGAGGGGGAAAATGGAGGAGGAGGAGGGACGTGAGGTAGTGGAGGAGGAGGGGGGTGAGGCGAAGGAGGAGGAGGAGGAGGAGGAGGAGGCAGGGGTGGAGGAGGATGGGAGGTAGAGATGGGGGAGGGAGGAGGAGGGGCATGGGTAGCAGAGGGAGGGAGGAGGAGGGGGTGAGGTACGAGGAGGAGGAGGCTGAGGAGGAGGAGGCAGACAGGTGAGGAGGAGGAGGAGGCGGGGCAAAGAGGGGAGACGGGGGGGGGGGGGGAGGAGGAGATGTGGGTGGTGAGATGGAGGAGAAGTAAGAGGAGGCAGGGGTGGAGGCAGAAGTGAGGCACAGGTGGTGGAGGGGGGAGGAGGGGGGGCTAAGTAAAGGTGGAGGAGGAGGGTGTGGAGGAAGAGGACGAAGAGGAGGAGGAGGAGGAGGAGGCAGACAAGGGAGGAGGAGAAGGAGGCCCGGGGGGCGAAGGAGGAGGAGGAGGGGAGGGATGTGGAGGAGGACGCCAAAAAAAAATGAGGAGATGAAGGAGGTAGGGGGGGGGTTGAAGGAGGAGGAGCAGGAGGAGGAGGTAGGGGTGGAGGTAGAGGGGAGGTAGAGGAGGAGGAGGAGGAGAAGTGGGTGTAGGCAAAGGCAGAGGAGAGGGGGAGGTGGAGGACATCGAGGAGGAGGAATGTGGGAGGAGGAGGAGGGGTTGAATGTGGAGGTGCAGGAGGAGGAGGAGGAGGAGGGGAGGAAGAGGAGGACATCGAGGAGGAGGAGGTGGGGGAGAGGAGTAGGAGGAGGTTGTGGAGGTAGATGTGGAGGAGGGGTTGAGGAGAAGGACGTCAAGGAAGAGGAGGGGGGAGGAGGAGGAGGGGTTGGATGTGGAAGCAGAGGAGGAGGAGGACGAGGAGGGGAGGAGGATGAGGTTGTAGAGCAGGAGTAGGGGAGGAGGACGTGGAGGGAGAGGAGGAGGATGAGGAGGAGGATGGGGAGGGAGAGGACGAGGACGAGGAGGAGTAGGAGTAAAACGTGGAGGAGGGGGGAAGGGCGAGTTAGAGGAAGAGGCAAAGGAGGAGGTGGAGGAGGAGGGAGGAAAAGGAGGAGTGGGTGGTGGTAGAGGTGGAGGAAAAAGAGTGGGCGAGGAGGAGTATTGGTTGGAGGTGGAGGCGGAGGATGGTGGGGAGGTGGGGGAGAGGAGGAGGAGTGGTTGGAGGTGGAGGCAGAGGAGAGGGAGAGAA
>APFE030869905.1:0-11118 GCA_000404065.3 Pinus taeda | reverse complement strand
GGAAGCAACAAACTTCTGCTAAAAATCAAGGGCGGTACTCTAAAGGAGAGTGTACTGTTAAATTCAGTGTTCCTGAAACAAAGGTTTCTAACAAAATTTAGTTGGAGTCTACAAATACTGCATATGCACTCAAGGTTTCTGGTCTGAGAGTTATGAAGGATACTCATAAATCTAATATAAAATTTCGAAAATAATACTGATTACAGTATTTATAATTCTTATTTATTATGACTATAACCTTATTTTAACAGGTCCGAGAGTTTGAGATGGCTCTGATACCAAAATGTAGGAACCCGGATTTCTAATTAATTTTAAATACCAGAACATGAAATTTGAATACTGAATTTGAAAGATTAATCTAATGAATTGAAAGATTAATCTAATGAATACCAACCTGTCTGCGTTGTTGCAAATTTGTTTGCTCTGCTGTAATTCTTGTCTGACTATGTTATTAAAACGGCCAAAACCTCCCTGCCAAACTGGGTACAACCTAGGTACTCAGTCTCAGAAAGCTTTCCAATTAAAGCAATCTGATTCCCCCATGCCCAAAAACTCCAGTATAATCAAGACTCAAGTTCCTTTCATAGTTGTACCATCGTGTTCCAAAATTGTTCTCATCTTTGCTCCCTCTGTAAAAATGGTTTTTCTTCCCCCCTTTCAATATTTCCTTCCTTCTTTTGTTTCCTCATCCACTGCCTTCTTCTCATCTCCATGCCAATATTTTGGTTACGTGTAACTTTTATGAAATCAAATCTCTTTTGATTTTGTTGATTTTTATTTGGATACGTAGTTTTGATTTAATAAAGTTGATTTATTATTTTAATAAATTTATTTAATTTATAATTTTAATTTATATTATTATTTTATTAATTTTAAATTGTAAATTAAAATCAACATTTTCTACTGGTTTTAAGGATTTATCATAGTAACTAGGATTTAAGTATTGATTTATTACCTTAATTTTTATCTCCTCCTATAGTAACTAGTTTATATATAGTGCGATACATGTGGGTCCATGCATATGTAGCTATCGTATGGAGGTCCCGTATGTATGCTAATACTTGTATTTTATTTATAGGTGGGTCATTACATGAACTCCCTCTTTCTCTTCAAAGCTGGCTCTTTTCTCTTGCTTTCCTTAAGCTCTGATACTATGTGAAAATTTCTAAATAGAAATCAAACTGCAGTGATTGATATTATTTCTTCTATTTATTAATTCATAAATAAGTTTTTCACAGTGTTTCTACAACAAATATCGAAATAAATTCTACCGCAGCCTTCACAATTAAAATACTGCGAAAAGTAAATGCAAAGAAAATACTAGCATAAGTATAATCACAATGACAATTATTTTTGGACAATTGTCCCCAAAAACCCCAATGCAGGAAAACCGGCATAGCAGATGAGGGTTTCTTTATTGATCTTCAGCAAAAATTTCATGTACAAGATACAACCAACATAATAAAAGAGGAATTTCTGTGAGAAATTTTACAGACAATATTCTCACACTTAGTGAGATTCCGACTCTGGAGAGGACCTACTACCCTCTGTGTCTCATTGCATCAGCTTTTGCGCAGGGACTGCGTAGTCCCAGCATCACTGCCTCTGCGTTGTCCCTCTTCGACTCTGCATCTTCTTTCTGCTCTTGCATTCCCCACTGATGATTTTTCCCTCTCTCCTTCTCACCTGCAACTCCCCCTCTGATTCGATTTCCTCTTGCTAAACTTCGACCAGCGAGAAAATTGATCTTATTTGGGTAACTGAGTATTTGCCTAGTGTGTCTTCCAAACGCCCATTAAAGTCCTTATAATCCTCCAGTTGAGTAATCAATGACCCAAATTAGATTCTAATCAATGGCTCAGATCATATTGACTTGATCTTCGTCTTCTTTTAGAAGTTTCACCCTCAGTTGGATTAATACCCTTTAATTATTTTAGTTTCCTAGGTTTAGACTTAGGGACTTATTAAAAATAATTAATTATTTTAATAAAACTGTCTTTGGGTGGAATTTCCCAAAACAATTTTTGGGTATTGTGGAATACATGTGTCCTAATATACTTGCAAATTTTGAGGCTAAGAGCACATTCGATGCTACCAGACATCAACACCACTGAACAACGAAATTCCCAATTCCACTTCTGAGCTTCCCGATTGATCACTCACACTCTGATACAATGTGAAAATTCCTAAAACTGGAATCCTATTGCAACAATTGTTATTATTTTTTCTAACCGATAAATTAATTATTCAGTTTATTAATATGACAACATAAAAATAAACCCACTGCAAGCTTACAAATAAAACTAAGGAAATAAATAGTGCTAGAAACTAAGAAACGCTAGCACACATAAAAATTAACACCATTAATTTTGGACAAATGTCCCCAGAAAAACCCAATGCAGGAAAACTGATGCATCAAATGAGGGTTTTATTTTATTATGTAGCAGTGAAATCTGAGTACAATCTATGGATGTCCAATTGGCAATCCAAACAACAAGAAAATGTAGACAAAATTATATGAAGGGATTACCCTTCCTCCACAAGCAACCTAGGCACAATTTTTCTTCAAAAACTCATCCTTTTGGACGCTTTGTGTCCACCTCTATGTTGCTCTACACAGACCCTATGATGTCAAGCCTCTAAACTGCCTCTAATGAAGTTGTTATGCCTATCTCTGCTGAGGAAATCACTTCTCCGACATTCTAGACCCTCTGCCTGGACTTTGGAATTGAAAACAAATTTCTCTCAAGCAAAATCAAATTTCTTTTGAAACAACCGCGTAGTCCTCTTCACTGCCTCTCTGGGAATAACTCAACCCCTTGCTGCTACCTCTCCGGATCTGGAAAACTTCCTTCGGATCACTGCCTGTGCCCCTCATTGATCCTGTTTCAGTCTCTAGCTCTCCGACAACTGTGACTACTCTCTAGAAATCGATCTACCAAGAAATCAAACTCGGAAGTGTCTTCTCCAAGTTCCCATTGTCTACCTCTTATAGTCCACTGTTGGAGCACCAATGACCAAGATTAAAACTTAATCGATGGCTAGGATCATCTTGGAGTTGATCCATGTGAGTTTCTAAATGATTCTCACCTTATCTCAATTAATACCGATTAATTAACAATATTCCCTAAGTTTAGACTTAATAAATATTTAAAAAGCAGCTAATAATTTAATTGAAACACTTCTAGGTGGAGTTTCCAGAAACGATTTCTGGGTTTTAAAGAACTCATGTATTTTAGCCTCTCCACTAAATTTTGTGGGTAGAACACATCCAATGCTACAAAAACTAACAACAACTAGGTTATTGTTCTTGTGCCCTAATTTATTGAATATCATTTTTGAAAACTATTTGGTTGACAATTGCATATGTTATTCATGGTATGGCAAATGATGAATGTTCCTAGTGGATGAAATATTGTTTTTCCTCCATAAAACTCCATAATTCTTGAGTAGGAAAATGTGGAGGGTTGGTACCCAGGGCATCAATTCTTGATCTCCTTGAGGACAATTTTGGATGATCTAAAGCATCTAAGACTCCATATGCCCAAAGAACAAGGCATTGGTCCAAGCCTTTGGTGATCAAACTCCTTTCTTTTCCATAATTTCTTCTAAAATTTCGGTTGTCGTTTCTTGGACGGCTAGGCTAGGGCATAGAGCAAAATTCATTAGAGAGTGGATTGGTGGATTCCAATACCATAAGCTTCAAGCCTAAGGTCTTATCTACAAGACTTCAAGTTTTGGCAATCATTCCATTGGTTTTCATCCATAAAATCTCTTGCTCTAGGTGTGCCCTAGAAGGGAAGTCCTAGTTTTCATTTCCTTGACTTGGGAACTTCTTTGAGGGTTATATGAGCTTAGTGCTTGGTGGAGTAAATCATAAGAAGCCCTTTCTCCTTATTGTCTTGGTCTTGGGATTTCCCTTCTCCATGATAATTCATGAAACCCTAGATCTTGTGCAAGTTTGTTCTAGGTTTCTTGGAGAGAAACAAGTACCTTTGAAGTGCCATAGTATCACATAGAGTTTCCCTTTAGAGGTCCTATCTTATCACCTAGTACCATAAGCCTTTGAATATCCATCACAAGGTGACTATCATTCTACTGGGACTCCTCCCATTAGTGAAAGTCTATCAAGAGCAGGGGACATTTGCTGAGGTGAAGTGGGACATTGTCCCATTGTTATCACTTAGTCTAGCTCTTTGACCTATAGGATTTCTTTCCTTAGGGCTTGCTAGATTGTGTGGTAACAAGGCCCAGGGTTGAATATATTATATTAGGCTTCCCCACTCATAAATTGTTGTTTTCAGGAAAATTTCATGGGGCATGCCCAACTCTTTTTGAGGGGGACACCCACAAACACCCCTTTTGGGGAAACACGTTCCCCACATTGGCGAAATCCACCTATGTCTCCCCGAGTTTCCCTAAAAGGGGTGTTAAATTTTCTTAAGGTTGAAGTGTTCTTTGCTTAAGATAATTGCATTTCATCTTTTACATATTACATTCACCCCATAGTATCTTTAACATCTTTAGCGATTATGTAGAAAGAGCAATTGCAGCAGAACATAAAGAACAACAGAAGAAAAGTATGCATAAATAGAGACACCGAAATTTGGTTGGAGACAAAGGCAAAACCCCACAAAGGGGAAAACCAGGAATTCTTTTTCTTTTATTAGATTTCATCAATTGTTTTAGCTAAGATACAAAGTACATCCATAACAATATTCATCAATTACATCTAAGCCCCATGGTCAACCCAAAACAGTTCACAACTTCATTTGTGAACTTAGCAAAATAAGTGCACACAAGAGAGAGAGAGCTGGTATCACATTGCTGGCATCATACTGGTCACTGTTATCATCCTTCATGGAGTGAGAGCACTGTCATCATTTCCCATAAGAGGAGATCATTGTATCTTGCATACTAAATCACTGATATACTAGAGGCCTTTGCCACGAAGAGTCACATACTGATATCTAAAGATACTGTCCAGGTCATGCTGTGGCTATTGCAGCTGTCATACTTTCAATAAAGTTTCTGTCATGAAGATTCCAGTTACACATCCAGTCTACCAAAGGTTGCTTTCACTGTTCACACAAGACTGTTACAGCCATACATATAGATCACTGTATCATGAGTAAGACTGTCATTGTTGTATCATAAGCAATACTGACATCAATATATCATAAACAAAGTTGTCATCACTGTATCACAAATCTCACTACCTTAATATAAGAGTAAAAACACTGATTAGGGTATGTTAGCAAAAACCCTAACGGGTTAGGAGAAATTAGAATTCTTCTGTCAGTGTATTGTTACTGTTGTATTCAAGACCCAAATTGGAGAAATGCGACTCACAATAAAGAGAATTTAATTCACTATCAAATATGCATCGATATTGATATTGCAAGCCAACACAATACCACAGTAATTATATACAACCCACCATGGTGAGATACGATTCATAGTAAAGTGATATGCCCCACAGCAATGAGGTACGAATCTTGACAATGAAATACAGTCAGCAGCGAAGAGGTATAACTTACAGCAAAGACATACGGCCCTCAATGGAGAAATACGATGCACAGAAACGAGATATGACTCACGGTGAAGAGATGCGACTCACTGGGAAAAAATGCGATGCCAACATCACCATAGATATATGCAATTGGAACAGCAGAAATATGTCATTGTAACCACAGAGACACATCAGTATAATCGCAGAGATATACATGGAATAAACCACTGGCCGCTGTATAGATCAGAGTCAACCTACGAGCCCCTATGTGATGTAACATGAGCAATATCACTGTAATACACTGTGACGCCAGATTCGAACTTTAAGCCGTAATCTAGCTAATATGCTTTTTGCTCGGAAAGTTTTGGAAATTCCGGTAATATCTTGAAAATATCTGGGATTTTTGTAAATTCAAATAAAAGATGTCAAATTTCATAATTTTAGTTCTCTTAAAAAATTTTGATGGTGATGAGTCCATTTCCACCATAAAAAACATATTTCTTTAAAAAGAAATATTGAATTTATTTTGGGTAGATTCCGGCCGCTTTTGATTCTGCAGACAATTCCTCTACCTCCAATATGAATGAACACAGAGATGTATCTATGCATACCATGAGGCATACGGTTCCACAGAGAAGTAAGCGAACATGCTACAGTAAGAGTAATGAACGCAATACAGAAATCGAGCCATTTCGAAGTGCGAGACTCAGAACCATTAAAGAAAAGCGAATCGTATATTTTAGTTTCAGATATAAATCAACTTTGTTATATGTAAAATCATAAATTATAATGTCTCATTTATATATAACAATAAAGTGCTTTTGGAGTCGAAGAAGAAGAAATTGTTTTACTGTCCACGAGGCTAAAGATAGTCTATAGGATAGATTGCTTCTCCATCTAGTTCTTGTATGCAGCCATTTTCCTGTGAAGCTTCACAATAAGCACTCTTAGTCTCAACAAACCCCTTGTTGAATAGATTATCCCAAAAGCTAGCTGCCAGAATATTTGCAAAATTTTCCGTGATGTCTTAATTTAAACCGACTTCTTAATTTGGAAAGAATTCCTCGTTACAAATTTTGAATTGCACCCAAAGTGTTTAATTTTATATCTTCAAATGCTCATAACTAATTTGTTTTTATAATTCTTCGTTTGGTGAGATGGGCTTCATATGGGGCTGACAGTTTTCCTTAGGGGAAATTTGTCTTGCCAATACCCAATTTTAACAAGGGGATGTGGGAAACATTTCCCCATGCATTTCCTCGTCTTGAGAGCATGTGAAACACGGGGAGCACGCCCCCACCTTGGGGGACATGTTCCTATGGAACATTGAAAATATCCTAAGGGATTAGCTCCATTGGTTGCTGTCCTTGTTTTTGAGCAATTGATTAGTTCCATGTCCACTAGTGCCTGGTTTGAATCCCCTTTGTAAGGTATGGTAGTCTATGCCAATGGTTTTACTAGAAATGTTAGGTGCAGATGTGGAGAAGCATTCTTTGGGTTTTTCCATATAAAATTACATTGGGAAAAAAAGTTACTATAGGACAAAGTAGACTACAAGTAGACTACAAGACAAATTATAATATTACTATAAATAATTTGGTTCTAACCATGGATTCTTAGCCAATTTTATATAGTGTAATATTCTCAATGTATTTATCATAAAAACATTGTAGTCGAATAGATTATCATTACTAAAATGCAAATTTGACAAAGGAATGGAATCCAAAAGATGGTACTGGATGTTCTTTTTGCTTGCATTCACAAGGTGAGCAATTCTTAAAATAGTGATATCTGCAGAATATCAGTTATATAGTTTGTACCAGTGGCATACTGCCATTTCATAATGCAAATAACCTAGGTCAGCTTAGCTTTTTTTGGTTTTCATTATTATGATTCATCTTACAAAGATGTGTTGAATTTGTTGAATATGTTGCAGCGAGAAATTGGGGGGTGCTTTTGCAGAGGCTTTTGTAGCTTTGGACAAATTTGAAACATCTATCAAACATTGTCTCGGCGTTTAGTAGAAACGGATAACATGCTTTTTATGCATACCTACCTTGAACACACTAGTTTTGGTTTGTGCAAACTGCGAGAATGACACTTGAATATATATCATAATGATTGTATCGTTTAAAATCTTTTTATGGTGTCATATTGTATTTATTTTAGCTGGCAAGGTGACATTGTTTCCTCGTATATCGGATGACCTCTCTTTACTTCAAAGCATTGTCCAATGCCATTTGAAACATGGCATTCTTCTTTTAGTACTTGCACTTATCATCTCAGAGGCTGTTATCTTGATCAACAATTGCGAATATTGTGGGCGTCGGAGCTACAATTCGAAAGGATTTATTGCAGTGGTCTCTGATATACAAATGACATTCACATGACTGCAAGGGCATTCTGAATTTGTTCAACTACAAGAAAACTTTTGTATAGACAGATATGGAATTCATGGATAAAATTAGCCATCCATAAATACGAATTTGATCAAATTGTTTTGGAACTATGCAACACATGAAAAGGGGAAGATGTGTTCAGAGATTGTGGGCTCAATTTTGTTTTAGTCAGTTATATCCAATATTGAAGTAACGCCTTGGTTTCTTTATATTCAATGCGGTTTATGGTACGATAATATAATTGAAATATGTATCGTTAGTGAAATGATAAGTCTTAAGGAAGAACGATTTGTTTGTATATTGTCACCAGGATGAGGCAAGACTGATCAAAATTGAATGTGAGATAGTTTATGTTTGTATATTGTCACCAGGATGAGGTGGTACAATAATATAATTGAAATATGTATAGTGAATAATAAGTCTTAATGTTGAATAGAAGAACGATTTGTTTGTATATTCTCACCAAGATGAGGTGGTACGATAATATAATTGAAATATGTATAATTAGTGAAATAATAAGTCTTAATGTTGAATAGAAGAATGATTTGTTGGTATATTGTCACCAGAATGAGGCAAGACTGATCAAAATTGAACGTGAGATAGTTTATTTCTATTTAGAAAAGAGAAAAGTAAATGTGATCAATAGCTTGACTTAAGAATCCTATGACTCGGGAAGGCACCAAGGCCATGCTGCATTATATATTCAAAGTTTTAAATCACAGGAACAAGCATATATGCCATTAAACTGCATCACAATAAGCTTTTGTCCCTCATGCAAAGAGGAGGCCAATCATACTCTCAGCAATGCCCACCAGTAACCCATTTATATACCTGATTCGTGAGCAACAACAAGGCTTCGGCCTCCAATTGTAAGTTTTGATTTGATTTTCCTTATGATCTTGGATGAGCTTCATGGGAGCAAGCATGAGCAAATAGCATTCTCACTGATGCATATTAGTTTTCTTAATGGAATATTTATTCTTTGAATATGGTTGGTGTGCGTTTAACGATCATGGGAGTTACGGTTGGAATTTGATGTCTCCGTGTTTGTCAAATGAATGGATGTTTTTCATTTTAATATTTTGTTATCCTTTTAAATTTATATTAAAAAAAGTTTATGGACCAAAAATGTTAATGCGTGTTTTGTTAGAATTTGACATCATTGTGTTTGTAAAAAAGAAAAATTGTCTATGGTTTTAATTTTTATTTTATTTTATTAATCTATAAAATTTTAAATTATAACTAATTGTAATTAAAACTGTCGTTTTATTGTAATTTTTTATAATTTTAAAATGTATGTTTAAAAGCCATTTTACTAATTAAATTGTAAAAACCATGCATATACAAACATATGCAATATTCAATTTAACATTTAAAATATATACGAGGAAAGTTTTTATTTTAAACATAATAAATAGAAATTCAAATAATATTTTGAAAACTAAGTATTTTAAAAAGTAAATGATGATAAAATTTACTGAAAACAATTACAATTTTGGACAATTTACGATAAATGTAGAAGGGTTGGTTTATATAAATAAAATTTTGATTTAAATAAAATATATAAAAATAAAATTAACACATTGTGAAAAAAAATATGGAAAGATTATTTTTAAAAGGTTATAGTTTCAGATTTAAAGGAGGATAAAGTATGTATATCTTTGTAGATTTTAGTAGACAAATTGTTGCAAGGAGTGGGTTCCTTGTTCCACAAATAAGAGGATCTCAAACACCAATTTGGCATCTAGATTGATTGTGATCTTAAAATTAGACGTGCATGTGGGTGTTTCGTGTTTCACGATTTCTAGAGATTGATGACCGCTACATCCACAAAATATTGGTACTAGGCAAATTTACCCGAAAGGATCACGTTTTGTTGGATCAACCATGTAGCTTGACCTGGAAAGTGTCAAGAGAATTGAACCCGCAACTTCTCAATAGTAGAGGCGCTTTAACGACAGGAACTCGACCAACTGAGCTAACCCTCAAGGCCATATATATATATATATATATATATACCTTGAAGCATAAGTTTTTTCAACAATTAAAAGAAATAAATTTAAAATCAAAGAAAAATAGAAAACAAAGGGGTTATTTTTTTCCTAGAATGGGTGTACAAAAATATCAGTGAAATGGGGGTGGGGACATTGACACCTCAAGAAGTGGGAGGGGTGTATGTGCTCACTTCCCTTTGTGATTGATGATGGCTCGTAATGGATCTCGATCATTTCAGGTGTGTAGTGGATTGAAGGCTAAGTTATAGGGGTGGTGATTTTAGGGGCGAATGTTTGCCCTTTGGCGAAATTAAGGGGTTTTAAATTTTTAGTGGGAAATATTTTGTATCATAGTACATTTTTACAAATCACCTCAAATAGCCCACCTTATTTTAAGGGAGAGGGTAAAAAAGGTAAATTTAGCCCTTGAAATTAGGAGTTACAACCTTCCATCGCCCATTTTCAAGAATAGGTTTTATTTAAGTGAATCTTATGGGCCAAAGGCCCAAATACCATATTTATAAAAGAGGTATGGTAAATTAATAAAAATATAAATAAATGAGATATGGTAAACAAATAAAACATTTTTTTATATTTACTCCAGAAGTCACCTTGTATTTATGAATGGTATGGTAAATTAATAAAAATATAAATAAATGAGAGGTATGGTAAACAAATAAAAATATAAATAAACTAGGCGCATGGTAAATAAATAAAACCTCTTTTTATATTTAGTCCATAACCCTCGTTCTATTTATGAAGGCTCAAGAAAGAGGTTTTATTTAAGTGAATCCTATGGGCCAAATACCATATTTGTAAAAGAGGTATGGTAATTAATAAAGATATAAATAAGTGAGAGGTATGGTAAACAAATAAAACATTTTTTTATATTTACTCCAGAAGTCACCTTGTATTTATGAAGAAGGCTCAAGAAAGAGGTTTTATTTAAGTGAATCCTATGGGCCAAATACCATATTTGTAAAAGAGGTATGGTAATTAATAAAGATATAAATAAGTGAGAGGTATGGTAAACAAATAAAACATTTTTTTATATTTACTCCAGAAGTCACCTTGTATTTATGAATGGTATGGTAAATTAATAAAAATATAAATAAATGAGAGGTATGGTAAACAAATAAAACATTTTTTATTTTTTTAATAATGATACCATGCAAAAAACATTATTAACCCTTATTTTAGTATTAATAAAATA